>CAJNJA010008476.1:0-41988 GCA_905231915.1 Symbiodinium necroappetens
GGTCTCCCTCTACACGGTGGAGGCCCTCCCCCAAATTTCCCCCCCCGAATTTCGAAGAGTTCGCAGAGGCTGAGCGGTTATACAAATTGGTTTATATTTATCGGGTTTTATGCAGGGCTTCAGGCTCTCTGTTTTTTATATGGCTTGAGATTACACGGGTTTAGCAGAAGGACCTATATAAAACTTAACCGAGGGTGAGAGACAGGCTAATGTTGCAAAGATGCGGCCAAGCAATTAAGCCCGAAGCCCTGAACCCCTAAGCCCGAAAGGGCCCCCAACTTCTAAACTAAAGCCTAAATACCTCCAGAAATCCGAACCCCTAAGAGAGCCGAAACCCCTCTCTGGACTTCTAGACTCCGGAGTCCCTGCGCCCTGGCGGCAGCCACAGCACCCAGGTCGCCAACGAGCCTCGCGTCCGTCGGGATGCAGCCTTCACGGCTTTGCCACTTGCTTGATTTTCTCCCCTCTTTAAAGGGAGAGTCTTGAAGATTCAGGGCTTTGGTTTGGGAGTGCAGCATTCTGGAGCTTTATGGGTTTGAGTGTATAGCCTTCCTGAGGGGTTTCAGATCGAGCATGGCAGCGTCTCTGCTTTCATGTGCCATTTCCCCCCCGCTTTGGGCACCTAAAGGCCTGAGCCTCTTGGCGTTTAGCGTCGGCCACTCTGGGCATATGAGGCCGTGAGAGGCAGGTTATGTTTCTCAAGGAGGCAGGGTCTCCTTCATACACACCGAGAACCGGATTGTCAACCCTGCCAGCCGCAAAGAGAGACCAATCCGATCCACGACCATACACCATCTCACACCCCAGAGGCCCTTTTAAAAGAAGAAGCTCGGCCCAAACACCAGCTCTCTCTATAAAAAGGTCCCAGCATCGCACCGAGGCCGGCCCTCAGCCGCACGGCGCGGCACGTCATGGCCGTGGGGCACACGCAGATCCCGAGCCTGTGCTTGGGCTCTGAAGCGGTGGTCGAACTATCGGGAATTGCGGCATTTACGGGTTTACTCGGCGTCCTGATGAGCCATGGATTCTGAGTTTTGGCATGTTTTGTGTGTTTTGCTTGAGGTGCTGCTTTGGGATTCTAGTACCGTGGCCCTCTGGCGTCTGGGATCCGGAGCTTTGCGCAACGGTAGCTTGCAGCAACGAGCGAGTCTTCCGCATTCCCTCATTAGTTTGAAACCTGTTGCAATTGCGGTTAGATCTCGGCTTTCGTGATGCGGTCATACGTATACGAAGCTCCTGAATCATCGATGCTACGCAGAAGGTCGGGAATTCAAGTGGCTCGGCCAGGTTGATGTCGGCGAGGGGGGCTTACCCATAAATCCCACAAGCAGCAAAGGCTAAGCGCCTCTGAACAACCTGATCCCTACGTCTGAAGCCCCAAGCCAGCCTGAACCACTACAGACTCCGAGATCCCGAATCCCATATAAGCCTTCACAAGGACCCTTCAGCCACACGCCTAAGCCCCATGAACCCGAAAAAGCATAAATCCCTGTTCCGCGCCTTGGATCCCCAAGCCACCGAACCTGTCCTAAACTCCCGAGCTTGCACTTCCGCTTGCTTTTGGAGCTTTTGGAAGGGTCGTTCACCGGAGCTTGGCAGCTCTAGATTTGACGAGGTTCCTAAACCCCTACGCAACAACAGTTTTGTTCATATCCCAGCAAACCCAATGCAATGCCCCGAACAACAGGGCTTGTGTGTTTCGACTCCCTGGACCAGGCTCCTCTAACAGCTCGGCTGTTTTGGTGTTCAGCCCTCCACCCACATCTCCAAACAAGTGCACGTAGGTGTCCCTTTCCGGGCAGGGGCCTGTTCCCTATAAAACCCTAAACCCGGGGGGACGGTCTGAGGGTTTTTCCAGCTTTTGTTTGGCTCAGGCCGCTTCTCCGGGACATCCTGGAGAGAGCCATGGGTCTCGCGGAGGACTTCATCGTGCGACTCAGCTTTCCTCAGGAAACCCTGAACCCTGCTACTCTGGGAGGTTTAGGGTTTAGGGTTTATAGGGGTTTAGGGTTTAGGAACCCTGCTACTCTAGAAGGCTTGATGCCCTGATGCCCTAGAAGCCCTTAAGCCCTATAATACATGGCAGGATGCCCCAAGGTTTGAGCCCCAATAAACTTTTACGCCCCAAACAGAAACCCTAAGCCCTAATCCCTATATGCCCCTAAACCCCCTACAAACCCCAAACCGACACCCAAAGCCCCAAACCCCGTAGAGGCCCTTAAACGAAACCCGAAGCCTTGACACCCTAGAAACCCCGATATGAACCCTATAAACCTTACCTCAACCCTAAAGAAGCCCCTATGAACCCTATAAGCCCTACAAAAACCCCATAACCCCAAACGCCCTATAAACAAAAGCCCCCTATCCTCTAGGAACACCCCCCCAAAAAAAAAGAAAGTAAGAAGTTTTTTTAAAAAAAGAAGAGAAGCGCGCCAAAAACAAAAAGGCTCACCATCGCCGACCTCGGGCTCGTGGCGGACTTCTACGCTCAGGCGCGCGCGCTGGTTTTTAGGGCTACGAGGTTTAGGAGAGATTTCTGAGACCTGTTTTTTGTTTTTTTGGGGCTTATACATGTTTGTAGGGTTTTTAGGGCTTATAGGGTTTAGGGCTTTATGCAGGTTTATAGGGTTTATATATAGGGCTTGCAGGGTCTTTAGAGTAGGGGTGCTGAAAGGGATGAGCTTGGGCAGTGAGGTGCAAGCTCTCCTCGACGAGGTCGCGCCCGCACAGTCCCTGAGCATCCTCCGTGTCGGCATCGGCCGCTTGGCATCAAAGGGCTTAGGAAGAAGATGGAAGAAGGGCCCAAAACCCTCAACTCCTAAACCCTATAAGCCCTTAGGTATAGGGTCTTGATACGGTTCAGGGTTTTTGGGCCGCGGGTTTAGGGTTCGGTGGGGTCCACACATGGGTCCTACTGAGACGCCAACAAGGGAGCCCCATCTTCGACGGGACTCGTGGCCAGCAATCGTCGACGTGAATCATTTCTTCTTTGCACAAGCTGTTGACAGTGAAGCCCTGAGTAAACCCTAAAGGGTTTAGGGTTTATACTGTAATTAGGGTTTAGGGAGCCTATCAACCCTATATTATGTTCAATTTATGGATCGTTTTCTGACTTCTGCGCCGTGCAGCCCTCGGCATGTGGCCGAGGAAACTGGAGCCGCCACGTCCACCAGCGTCACTGGAACAAGGGTGGAAGGGTGATTTGGCAGAAGGTGGTTTCACGTTTGGGGCTTTAGGGTCGTTATCATTTGGGATTGTGGTATGGTGTACTGTGTGCCCGGCACTGCAGGGCATCCTGCAACAAGTAAGAAATTTGCGATGACGCAAAAAAAGCACAGCCTCAGCCGTACACATTCCTGAGATGCTAGATGCCGTCTTGGGGTTGGCAGGATATTCAAGCTCTCTAAAAGCAGGTGAGGCTTCAGCATGCATCTTCTTCTACGCAAGACAAGCCAAGCCCAAACACACGAGCCCCACGATCCTGATCCCGAGGTGTACCTGAAGCCATTCTTTGACTTGGCCTCCTGGCGAAAAAGCTCATGGTCTCCGAACTTGGTCTCCGAACTTCAGAGAGACTGAACGTGCATTCGTCACAAGGATTGCAGAACCCCAGATGCTCACCTAGAGCCCTAACCGGCCCTATAAACCCTAAACTCTACAGACCCTGATGGAGTTGCTTGGCAGCCTGGATTTATGTGGCCACAGGATCTCGGAGTCAGGGATTCGGCGCACAAGCGGGCGGTGCTATAGAGGCAAGAGGGTTCAGGGTTCAGCACTTCGCCCACCTTATAATCCCTGTGAGAAATTTAGGCGAATTGAATGCAGAAGCACTGAACCATAAATCCCAAGAGCCATGCGGTAATTTCGTCATCAATATGAGTGACAGCATGGATTTTCGGATTCCTCGCTCTTCTTTCGGCTAAGCCTTGGGCTATAGGCTCCTTTTTTTGGCACAGACGCCCACGTAAGAGCCCGAGACTCTTTCCCTTGGATTTTGTAGTCACCTTACCAGGATCGTAGCTCTTGTTCAGGTATCTTCTTGATCAGCCGGAATACTTGCTAGTCTCACGTTCCGTCAGAAACCCGAATCTAGCTATTCAAGCTCCTCATGTTGTTCGCGCCCGCCCGTGCTCAAAGAAGCGAGGAAACTCGACCAGCCGGCCGTAAATCCGAAGTAGATACCTTCTGAAGTCGGCTTGATCCGGGATCCTCGGGTTTAAGGATCCCGTCATGTAGCGCCCTTCACCAGCACGGCTGGTGCTGCTTTAGTCCGAATGCTTACTTGAGGAGCCTGCAGCTCAAAGAGCTGAATATGCGGAATTGAACATCCCACCGAACATGCGCCGAAAACCCTCAGCGCGGATACATACCCGGAGGCTCTAGATTGAAGTGAGCCCCAGAGACCTAACCCGAAATCCCATCCCCCTAAAGCCTAAAGCCTAAAGCCTAAACCGAAATCCCATCCCAGGTTCGACAGTTTCCGCAGATCCATCCCGGCAGCGACTGCTTCGTCTTCCCGCGCGCCGCACTGCCGCGGCCACTGGGACGACTCTCACAAACCAGGGTCACCGGAAAGCCATTCTATAAATATGATATGAGATAAACATAAGATAGTCAAGCCTTCGAAGACGCGAAAGATCGACTCCCGTAGCCCCAAAATTCAAAACTTCAAAAATGGAAGGCCCTAAGCCCTTCTGGTCCATGCTAAGCCCTGCAGCGAAAGTCCTCTAAGTGAAGGATGCTCCCCATGGTGGGCTACGTCTTCTACGGCGTTCCGCCTTTCGGGAAGTGCATGCTGGCAGCGTGGCACGTTGGAGTTCTGGGTTCAATTTGTTCGGGTTTTCCAGGACTTTCATAAACATTCAAAGGGTATATAGGGCTGTGACTATAGTCCTCTAAACGGGACAACTCTGCTTCAGTTTGGGGGGTTGGTGACTTCTGGCGCACCTTCGCAAGAGGTGTTTGCGGGAATTTTACTCCAAAGGGCCGTTCCCTAAGCAGGGAAAAGAATCCCTAAGCCTCAACCACGGAGATCCATCCTGAAACGTGAAAACTAAATCAGGGCCAAAAACAAATGAACGGGAATCTGTTCAAAACTACTTCCTTACTGAATGGCTTGTCTGATCTTACTAAAGCCTACTCTAAGCCGCGAGCCCTCAACCTCAAATCCTAAGATGGCAATGGGAGCAGCCACTGGTGGTGCGGTGATGGTCACTTGGCTTGGGGCAACCGACATCTTGCACTTGTGATGGCCTGTGAATGTAGGTCTGGGGTTCTGGGTTTCGGGCACAGGAGATCGAAAGTTTGGACATTTCAGAGCGTGCCGTCTTGCTCTTCTCCTTTCAAAACTTGGTGCGTTTTCTCCATGCGTGGGTTGGGGTCGTAAAGGTGTTGTGCAAACCGGTACCCTTTCTCGCCTCTCTCCTGCAACTGAGCGATGAACATGATTGTAGATTTGGAGTTTTAGATTTCCCCATGGGTCCAATTTCCCTCTGAGCATCAAGGAAGTTGCAAAGCAACAGCTCACCTTCCACCTCAACGCTGCTGAAAGGGATCGCAAGCCGATGCCAACCCTGCATTTGGTGCTCTCTTGGGGTTTTCAGCAGTAGTGCCTCTAGGTGTCTGCAGCAGGAGGCTGAGAGATGCCGCGGGCGTTGAGATGTTTTTCTGGTGCCCGACCTGTTGCGGAGGGAAGTTTGCAACGTTTTTTCCGCACAGCCTGCATTCACAACGCGATGTTACCGAGTGCTTTTGATGGGAGTGCTTTGTTCCTGGACAGCTGCCGCACCAACGAGACTGCGAAACAAGTGAATGCGCCAGACCAGCTCCACCTGGCGACTTACTCCCGAACGAGTTTTCACTCTGCCATACTCAGACTGGCTTTGCCAGCGCCGCTTCAGCAAGGCCGTAACCAAGCTCTCACACGCACCTGCAATGCGCACCCACGCAAAGGCACGCTGCAAGGCGAAGACCACCAGCCTGTCCCTGAACAAATCCCAGATCCGCCTAAAGAAACCGTATAAACGCAAAGAAGAAGCTGCTGGCCCCGCCCAGGAACGGCCAGTTGCACTTCCACTGGCAGGCGAGGGGCAGGTACGGGAGTTTCAGGATTCAATGAATTCAGCGTGTTCCCGGTTTAGGGCTTAAGTTTACGAAACGCAGGGTTTCGGGTTTTTTGGCAAGAAAAATACCGTCGGGTTTGAGCCTGCACGTCTTCCTTTGCAATTGTTGTGGTGAGGACTCTGTGTGCTTTCAGCTCAGAGGCTTTGAGCCTTTGAGCTTCGTGTCAGGGCCCTGGGACTACGGGGCGACCCTGGGCACTGGAAAACAACCATAGATAGGACAGACTGACTGGTGTGGAGTTTATAGTCCATATAACATATCATATAGGGTTTGGAAGGCGGCTTGACTTGGGCTTTCGACCGAAGCATGTTCTGGCCTTTGAATAAGGTCTTGGGATGTTTCGGGGTCCCGGGGTCTCGGGGCTATCGATCAGGCGGGGCATGCGGATGCAGGCTTCAGGAAATTCAGAGTCAAAGCTAGAATCCGGCCAGCTGGTTTGGTGTCTGCAAATTCTGCCGGCGAAGCAAGCCCCGACATCTGGCAACCTGGAAACCCTGAAATCCGAAGCAGTGAAGAAGCCCGACAGCCTAGAGCCTGAAGCCACAACTTCACTTCCCTCGAAGCCTTCAACCTGAACCTAAGGCCCTAAAACACAAACTCCACTGTAGATTCAACATCTGAAACCCTTACAACCCCCGTAGAGCTCCAAAACCCCAAGCCTCGAAGCTTTGAAGGAGGAGACCTCGATGAAGAAGGAGCTGCACTCCTTTAACAAGTACGTTGGCTTTGCCATGGCGAGCTCTGCCCTTGAGATTTGTTGTTTAGGGTAGAGGGCTGAGGGCGTCTAAGGCTCCAACAAGGCTTCTGTAAGTGAGTCCAGGAAGGTACTTGCAGTACAGGCTTCTTCTTCTTCTTCAGGGTTGTTCAGGCCTTAGAGGGGTTGGGCTTGCGGGTTAGGGCTTCGGGGCTTGAGGATTTACCGAATGTGAGGGTTTCGGGGCCTCAGAGGGTTTGGGATTTCACCCGTTTCGGACACCTTGGCCGCGCAGTCTGCGTATCTGGATTCCCGGGACTGCACCCTCAAAACATCTCAAAACTAAACCCAGAAAGTCTCAGAACTCTGCATGGTGCAGAGCAATTGGAGTCTTCAAAGTTCAGGGCTGGCAACTGTAGCTAAACTACGACACGCACAAGCCCCAAACTCTCGAATCCAAGGCCGGAGCAGCAAAGCCGTCAACCTGAACCTGAAGACCCTTGCAAGGAAAGGGACCCAACAAAACGCCAGCAGCTAGACTCAGCTAGACGTCCAACTTCCTGTTCGCCCCAAGAACTGCACCCTAAACCCTGGCCGACGACCCGCTCTGAGGAGCCGGGTCTGGGATCAGGGCGAGCTGGTTCACCGCCTCTGGCAGAACTTTCAGGCATCTTCGGCTTTCCGCTTCTTTGAGCCCCGGCAACCGTTGCCGCACACGTTTCAAGCCACGTTGTTTGCTTCGTTGCCTCTGTTTGCATGTCGATAGCTGGCCGCATGCCTTGTAGGGTTGTACGGGTTTATCCGTTTTTGTCGCGAAAGTCTGGTTGAAAGATTGTGGTGTCTGGCGTAGGTGGGTCCCTGAGGTGGATGTTTTCATTTCAGAACAGGAGCTTTTGCTTTGCATGGTTCTTCTACATCTTCTGTCTGGCTCGCTGGCTTGCAGGATGTGGCTCATCACAGCATGGGCTCCGATCAAGATCTTGATTGGGCTTTCGGAGAGGGCCGAAGTCAAATTGGCTGCTTCCACGTGGAGTCCCAAGCACCCGATCAAATATGATCCAAACACTCGAAGGCCTCATGTGCATGATCCCTCTGGATGATGCCGGGTAACATGCACGTACAGCGCCGGAAAGGGAGCTCTTGAACCCTATAGCCCTCGATGAGCTGAGCTCTTCATCTACGTGGGCTTATAAGCTCTAAACCCAGGAACCTCCTTAAAGCTTATAAACCCTGCACCCTAAACCCTAAAGGTTTTAGGGCCCCTGTTTCAGGTCCCCAGCGGGGTCAAGCTCGAAGGAGGAGGCTTCTCCCTTAGAGATCTTAGAGCCTGGGAGTCGGGCTTAGGAACTTGGGGGTTGGGGGTTTAGGGTTTTTAGGGTTTCGGGTTTAGGGTTGGGGTTTTGGGTTTTTTCTTACAGGGTTAGTTACGGGCATGAAGGGTTGGGCAGAGTTCATGGTTCCTGTTCATTTTGTTCAACTGCTACAGATGAGAATCTATGTGAGTTGGGTCAGACCAACCGCTGAGAAAGGCAGAACCTCGCACTCTGGAGGATGGGTCGAGTTTTGGAGTTTGGGATGGGCCCTTTCAAATCAACCCTCAAGAGGGTTGAGGCGAGAGGGCCACGCTGACCCTGTCAACAGCTAAGGCAAGCCGTCAAGCTATAATTGGCCAGATTCACGAAGCCTCGAAGAAGAAAAGTCTTCCTTAGAGTCTTAGAGAGAAGCTCTCAGCACTAGTATGGTCTCCTGCTGTGGGCGACGTGCTATACACCAGCCGCGCCTTTGCGTAGATGCCTGTTCCAGAGAACTCAAAGTCAAAGTAATGCTCGGCAGTCTCAGGTCACTTCGTCGACTTGGAGCAATGCTTCAGGGAAGTCGGCGTCATTAGCAGCCCGGCCCAGAATCCCAAAATGTCTGGGACTGCTGCAGTTGCACATGAAAGGTTTGCCCTAAAAACCTGACCCCCAAAAGTTTGCTTCCCACTCGAATTGAATAGAGTAGCAGGGAGCCCGGGATCCCCTAGAAATCCAGAAGCGGGTTTTGTCGCCTTTGCCCAGGCCTTCTTGGGGAAACCTAAGGGCTTCGTTCAGGGCACAGAAGCCCCGAACCTCGACTCCGAAACCTGCGCCTGAGGCTTTAGGGTTTAGGGTTTCCCAAACCCCAAAGGCCCCGTCCCAGATCTCTCCGAGCGAGACGTGGAGCGCTAACCTGTTCTTTAGGGTGTTAGGGTTTATAGGGCTTAGGGTTTAGGGTGTAGGGTTTTAGGGCTTAGGGGTTAGGGTTGGTGGCCACGCCCAGGAAGATCTAATCAGCTGGGATCAAGTAAACCCGAATCGACGGGCGTGGGGGGGGGTATGCCGGGGGGCTTCTAGAGTGGGCGAAGCTGGTCCGCCCGGGATCCAAGCAGAGTTACTGCCAAGGTAAGCATTTCAATAGGATCTTACTTACGGCCTCAGGCTTCGGGTTTAGGGTGTAATTACTCATGTCACTACAGTAGTAAGTAATCTTATACTTTAGGGTTCGGGGGCGCAGTTTGAGAAGGACTCCCCAAAGAGCCAAAGACGACTCGAAGACCCCGGAAGCTTCTGCCTCTCAGCTGGCCTCGTGTTGGTGATCAGCCGGAAGAGCGCGGGAGTGCTCCCTTACGTCCATGGCTCAGATCCGGGCTGACCATGGAGAATGCTTAATTTTTTGGGGGTTATAACCAAGGAGGAGGCTACTATACCATAATTTGCTGCATAATTTTTGGGGTAGCCATGCAATGAGGAGGCTGCTATACCATAATTCTGAGATTCCTGCTACAGCTACGACGATGACCACCAGGAGCATGACGATGCCAACACCACTTCCTGACTCGCCACAGCCAGTGTCCATCCTCATCACGGCCATATGTAGCAAGAGCAGCAACAACATCAGCAGCAAGTATCATCGTGGAAGCTGGCAATACTTATTCTGCTGGGCCCGTAGATGTGCAGTATGAGATATGAATCATGTTATGCTGCTGTTGCTAAGAGGCTGCTGCGCTTGTGCGCGGCTGTGGCAGTTGATTGGTGAGTCACGGGTCGGCGGTCGCCATTTTAAGCATCTTTCGCGGCAGAAGGATGTTAGACAGCATCGCCCACTTACTTGTTCTGCATCGTTGAATGTTTCGGGCAGATTTCCAAGGAACAATTTTGCTAGAGCTTGCTGAAGTATTCCGAGCCCCCATGTGATCGACAAGTCTATCCTGCAGGTTGTTGTTCCGAAAAGGGTAAGCTCACTGCTGCAATGCATCCGAGACGAGATTCCAGTAAGACTACTTCGAAACCGACATCTACCGGATGGCCGAGGAGGCTCAACATAGGACTTCGTAATGGCACCTGCCCAATAGTTCTCGATGCGAGCAGATCCCTAAACCCCCACACCTCATCAAGCAGTACTCCCCATGCAAGATGTGGATTACGTGCCCGGTCTCGACGTGCAACAAGGCTCCAGCACTAACAGCCGAAGAACGTAAGCCCGACGCCGGCAGTGTGAAAGCTGAAAAACTCTGAAGCCCCAAAAACTGATAACTTATAAGCCCTACACGCCACTGTAAAGCACCCGCCACAAAAACCTAGAGCCCTCTACACAGAGAGAGCCCTGCATTCCCAGGTTCTCGATGTGGATTTGGTCCAGATGAAAAATGCCAGCAGCGGTCGAATTCGAAGCCGGCAGCGGGTCTGGGCCTCCTGGGCCCAAAGGAGAAAGGGTTGATAAAGTTTTTAGGGGTTTTGTATTTGAGTTATTTGGGTTGAGGGTTTTAGGGTTTCAGGGCTTAGGCCCTTTGCCTTTAGGGTTTAGGGCTTTTTGGGTGTAGGGCCTTTTAGGGTTGAGGGTTTAGGGCTTATCGGGTTGAGGGTTGAGGGTTTAGGGGTAAAGGCAGCTAAAAGGGAACCCTCAACGGCATCTGGGGTATAGGGTTCATAGGTTTTACCTTCGGGAACCCTATAGACCTTTACCCTCCGGCGCCCAAATGAAGGGTTCAAATCCGGGATGTTAAAGGCCCGATGGGGGTCCTCTTGCTGTTTAGTTAGTTTAGTTACTGATGGATATTCCAAACTTTTGTCGGGTCTAGGTTTTTAAATTTTGGCATTCCTTGGGAGGGCCCAAGCTAGGCCGCATAAGCCCTGAAGCGCTGGTCTGCTTTGGGATGTCAAGGGTGCCCTCTGAGGGCCCCTGTGTTACGTGGGGACGATCGCAAAGGCCCACTCCTCAATGGCACCTGAAAGAGAGCCCCGGATTGAGCAACCTTGCATGTAGTTTAGGACAATACTGCTTTTACACCGCACAATGTGACAATCGATAAAGGCTATGTGGCGGCCTATAGGCGAAGATTGGCTTTGTGGAAGAACGTCGGACAGGTTTCGACTCGATCTCACTTCACTGTCTGTGTCACTCTTCGCATAGCAGTTGTTCCGTCTCTGTCTCTCACAAGGTTTCGGATTCAAGTCTGGCTTATTGTCTTCTATAGAGCTCTCTTGGCTTTCTCACTTCCAAGTCCCTTCCTCGATCCTGAGCTCCTCACACCTCCCTTCAATCAGATTCAAAGCCGGGCCCTGAACCATAAGCCCCTAAGTCTCAAATCAGATCACAGCCTCAGACCACTGCGCCATAAAACCCAAGCTTCCTTCATCAACCCTATAGGCCCAGACTTCGACTTCAGCCCCTGGAACCCCTATTAATAGGAGCCCTTCTGTATCAGATTTCCACCTATCTGAATCCTAAACCCCTAAACCCTCAGCCCCTAAACCCCTAACCCCCTAAACTATCTCAGGGCCTCCCTCCAGCGCTGGAGATGGGAGGCTTCGGGCCCAATGTGGTGGTGGCCCGGCTCCAGATGCCCTACGAGGCCGGGCAGCGGCATTGCCTCTAAGCCCCGAAACATCAAGTTAGGGTTTAGGGGTTATAAGGTTTAGAGGTTAGAGGGTTTAGGGGTTTTAGGGCTCTACGAGGCCGGGCAGCGAAGGGGCCTCGAAGCCCGGAGCCCCGAAACGTCAAGTTCGGGTTTACAGTAGGGGTTCTGTAGGGCTTAGGGGTTCTATAGGGTTTAGGGGTTCTATAGGGTTTAGGGGCTATAGGGTTTAGGGGTTCTGTAGGGTTTAGGGGTTCTATAGGGTTTAGGGGTTCTATAGGGTTTAGGGGTTCTATAGGGTTTAGGGGCTATAGGGTGTAGGGGTTCTGTAGGGTTCAGGGGTCATGGGATTTAGGGGTCATTGGGTTCATTGGGTTTAAGGTTTAGGTTCCGGTCTTCATCCACCCCTATAAGCTTCTTGAATGGCCGAATCCGGCTCCAGGCGGGCGACTGCCTCGGCTGGGCTTGGCGCTACGTGCCTCGTCAGAAGAACTTCAAGCCGCAGGGGCAGTCATAAAGCCTGCATCGGGGGTTTAGGGGTTCTGTAGGGTTTAGGGGTTATAGGATTTAGGGGTTCTATAGGGTTTAGGGTTTAGGGTTTCATGAATCTAGACGAATTGAGTCTCCTGATCCTTCGAGCAGAAGCCCACAAAGACCGGTTCTCTGCGTCGACGGGGGCTCCTGGGCTCTGTCTTGCCTATGAGGCCTTCTTTCAGGGCCTTCCTTCGGACGTCGGATGCCCGACACCAGAAGTTAAGCTACGGTATGAGGGCTTCGGGTGCAGGGCGGCTGATGGTTTGGTTTTGTTTTGAGGGGTAGCTGCACCTGTTCTTGTGGTCTTTTGTGCACTTACATACGCATGTATGCATGAAGGTGGGCAGGCAGGCAGGCAGGCAGGCAGGCAGGCAGGCAGGTAGGCACAAATACGCATATGCATGCATGGACTCATGGATGGATTCATGGATGGATTCATGGATGGATGGACGGGTTGATGAACAGACGGACGGACGGACGGATGGATGGATGGATGGACGGACGGAGGCACGACGCATGTATTGTGCATGTGTGTGTGGCCCATAGTACATAATAAGTAGAATAGAACTTAGATTATATTTATTTTTTACCATTATTATTATATATACACAATATACTTTTTGTTTATACATATAGTTGTATATCCATATGTATATATATACACACATACACATACACATATGTGTATGCATGCGCGCCCACTTCCGTAACACTAGCAAACATGCATGCACGTCTTTATGGACTCATTCACGTCAGATTGTAGGTGCGTCAGCATTGCCAGTCTTCATACAATGGATCCCAAGTCCTCTCAGGATGTGACCGGCCTGACTTTGGGCAGCGAGGAGGCCCAAGGACGGTGGTGTCGGGTTTTCTGAGAGTTTACGGTTTGAGATTTTTTTTTTTCGTTGAGGCTTTCGCTGGAAGTATATGGAGGTATCACAGGGTGCCGCAGGTACATTTCCATCATCATGAGCATGTCGCGATCAGAACCCGCCTTTGCTGCTTTCGCATAGAGTGGAAGCAGCCATGATGTCTGGAAGCGGCCATGTCTGAAAAAACACTGCGCCCCTAGATTGAGCTCGGGTCTCTGAAGGTTCACGCCCGCATGGGCCGAGCTACACGTCGCAAGCAGTTTTTCAGATTGCTCTTTACGCAGGGCTTGTCACTGTGCGGCTCGAGCTCTGTGTGGCTACGAAGAGTACACAAACGAAACTACATATATCAACGACGAGCAGCTTCCACTCTAGCTCCCTGCAACTACGTACGAGCATATATGTACGTAAGAGTTCACGGTTGCAACACAAAACGAAATAACTTCTGTATTCACATGGCGATTGACACTATGGTGCAAGCAATGATGAAGCTTCCTCGTTCACTGTGTGCAGGAGGACCTGCCCCAACGCTGTACCTGCCGGTGAGTCGTGAATATGGAGTCACCTGGACCGAAAGCTTTCATCCACAGTATTTCTGATGCACTAAATCCTGGACCTTGGCACTTTGCAACGATGATGCTGATGATGTTTCTGTTGTTGTGGTTGTTGGTCGTGGTTGTGGTCGTGGTTGTGGTGGTTGCGGTTGCGGTTGCGGTTGCGGTTGCGGTTGCGGTTGCGGTTGCGGTTGCGGTTGCGGTTGCGGTTGCGGTTGCGGTTGCGGTTGCGGTTGCGGTTGCGTTGTGGTTGTTGTGGTGGTTGTGGTGGTTGTTGATGGCTATGGTGCTCATGGTGACAGTCACGATGGAGGCGGTGGTGATGGTGGTGGCTATGCGATCGCCGAACCTGCACATGCAATCTCAATTGTCAGAGGACCCCTTCATCCTGTCAGCGTCACGAGATTGTTTTTTTGTTTTGCGGATGTCTTCGCGCATGTTCAGGGTTGGGTGGTCAACTCTGGACGGAAGAGCAGCACAGGTCACCAATACGCTGACCTATCCGTTGAGCCTGCGGCACCGACTGGCCGTTCGGGCGATCGCGCAAGCCGGCATCCCGCGCGTGGCCTTTGAGAGACGGAAAATGGCAGTGGCTCAAGGCTATTCGGCGCATTTGGAATTTGATGCCATGCTTTCCGCGTTTGAGTTGATCAGTCTGATCTGAGATCTAGTCATCTCCCACAACCAAAGCTCTTGAGCCCTCGGGCGCTGCGTGCCTTCAACTATCCTATCCAAGACGGCGAGTTGAGCAGTAGCACTGCATGGAGCCAGGGTGAGCCAGACCACTCAGTTGTTCACCGCACCTGTGGCTCAAGCGATCGAAGATGTGATGTGCTGAGCCCCGGACTGGCCACCAGTGTGGCGATTCAGCATGTCTGGGGTTGGGCTTGGGTCCAGGGGGAGGGGATCGGATTGGTTCAGAATCAAATGCTTGTGGACAGGGAGTCCATCGTGTTCCCCTACTTGCTCAGGGATGAACCCTATTACAATGCAGCTGTTGGTCATGATCGCAGATCTTCTCGGGGGCGTAACGTGCTAATTGTTCTGCATCACGGATCACGGACATCGGGCTAGTGCCAATCCCGCCTCTTCAGACCTTGTACCGTACCCTCCTTTCTGAAGCTGGTGGTTGTGTTCGCTGCATCATTCGACTAATTAGGCAAGCTTGAGGGAAGCTGCATGCGGGGCAGAATTTACTTCGGCAACGACATTACAAAAGGGAGGATCCGCCAGGAGGTGCACTCCGCTGTTCATCGCAAGTACAGCATTCATCATCTTTGAATCGGTAGGGGGCCGAAGGATGCGGACGGCAGTCTCTCACCCAAACTTTAGGTAAGCGTTGAGCATGGAATGGTCTCACAACAACATGGTATTACCTTCAAGCTGGCTGGGAAGAGCTGGTAGATCTGGTGGAGCAGAAGGCCCAGCGCGTGGTCTTCGTGGTGAGTGCGCACATTTTTGGGGAACTTGCCAGGGTGGCGAGGAGTTGAAGGCGTCCTGCGGCCTATGGTCTGAGAATTTCCCTGATCAGCTTCTGTGGGTCGTTGGGTTTGGGACCTGCAAGGTTGAAGGTCTGATGGCTTTGTCGAGAGATTTTTAAAGGTTCCGGCCGGGCCGGAACTTAGGCCGTTTTCCTGCCGTTTTAGAGCTTGCGGCTGCTCGGTTGGGTGGCGAAGATCGCTACCATGTGCCAGGTGCCTTTGACCGCGGATCGGGAGACCCGCCTACGCCCGGAAAATGCCCAGGAGCGGTCTGAGCCCGAAAGACAGCGCCACCTTGTGCAAGCCGACAAATACGTTCATGTTGAGATATAGCATCCTCGTCGATGTAGCACTTTGGTGGCCCAAGCCAGACACCGCCATGGCGATGTGAAATGGGAGCCGGCGGCTCTGTGGGTGGTAAGTGCGTGGGATGCCAGGGCACTGAAGATCTCCATGTCTTCGAGACACATGCAGGTAGGCTGCACACTGCCTGCAGCCACGCCGCGTGTGGCCCGTGCCTTCGGCAGCTGGTGCTGAGCCAGCTTCCGAAGAGCCGCGAGCGTTGGCAGCTCGAGATCCTTTGCCCCGAGTCTGGTTGCCGGAAGCGAATCCCTCAGCGCTTAGTCCTCACAGTCAAAGAGGCCGATGACCTTGCGAAGGCCATCGACACGGACGGCCTTTGGCCCAGCCTCGGAGACGAGGTTTCGCAGCGCTGCCCCCTTTGTGGGAAGGCGGCGCCGGTGCACGTAAACCGGGCTTGTGGCCATGCAGCCTGCGAGAGCTGCTGGCTCGACGGCCTCGAGGAGAAACTCCGCTGGTGCCGCGAGAATGCCGCCATGGACATCCCCTGTCCGCACCCGGGCTGCCATGAGGGCTGCTTCGATGTGCTGCGCCACTTCGAGAGCCCGTTCCTGGAGGAGCTCGAGCTCTACGTCCGGGAGGCCAAAGTGCAGCTCATCGAGTTCTCTTCGTGGGCCGTGCACGGCCCTCCCGGGGCTCCGGGACCGGTCTGTGTCTTGGCTTCATGGGATCAAGCAAAGCGTGCCGGTGTCATACCTGTTGCAAACGCCGGTGCAGTGTGGCCACATTCAGTACTCGTTTTGTGCATCGCAAGTTTGGCTTTGCAAGAGGTCCGGTGTGCGGCTGCCAGTCCATGGCATTGCTGCACTGTCCCTGCGGATATGCGGCTTGCTCGTCTTGCTGGAACGGCTTCGTGCAGCAGCAGCTGGCTTCTTGGAAGCCCTAGTAACCACCAGACCTTCACAACTGTGGTGTCCTCAAGATAGCAGTGCTTCTTGGAAGCCCTAGTAACCACCAGACCTTCACAACTGTGGTGTCCTCAAGATAGCGGTGAACTCGAGCGAAGACAAGCCTTGGCACACCCGGAATGCCCATGCGTGCATGCCTCCACTCTGCGTCTCTCAGCCCTTGAGTGTCCATCATGCATCAACACACGCTGCATCCGAACCCTTCTGCCGGTGCACAAAAACCTAGCACCACCTTGACCGAATGCACCTTAAGTACGTAATTATCTTAAAGGGTGGAAGCCGTTGAAGCAGGGGGTCATCAAGACTTCAGGCCCCCCTTTTGTTTTAAATGCGCATCTCAAAGTCGAGTCAGGTCTGGTGCCAGGAGAACTTCGCCCTAGGCCCCGTGGGATGCCCCCGGCATCCGGGAGGCTGCACCCAGAGCCTCATCCTGGCAGTTCGGAGTCCTAAGGGGTTTCTAAGCGTACTGGAGGGCCGGGTATTCGGTGAGTTGAGGAGTGCAGGGATCTCGTCCGTCATTCTCATGGAGGGCCTTTCTTCTTGTCATCACTGTCTTTTCGAGTTTTGTGGTGCTTTGAGACAGCCTGACGGCACCGTTTGAACACTTTTGGGCCTCGGGCTGCTTGTCCGAAGAAACTCCGAGCACCCAAACCTTCTTAGTCCTGCGACCTTCACTTAGGGTTTTGGGGAAGAGGGGTTAGGAATATTTATAGGAGTTAGTAAGTACATATGCTTAGGGTTTAGACTGCTTGGCACTCTGATTTATGTGTTGATGCTTGTACCTGCTGGCCCTTAGTCCCCGGAGCCCTTGAGCCTTATCAATCTCCGACGCCGACACCTGCTCTAAGATAGTTGGTCTGACAAAACAGTCCTAGCATTTCTGGGATTCCTGGGGTTCCTTACTTCAGTTATGCGTTTATCGACCTCAAATCTCACCTCCTAAGTGACCTGTGACGTCCTCTGATTAAGGCCTCTACACTCGCTGGCTAAGACAGCAGCGCCGGAACCGAGAGCTTTTGGTTTAGGAGACCTCTTAGCTGTGATAGGGTGGGTTTAGGGTTTAGTTCAGGCCATAGGCTTTGGGGGCCGATGAATGTCCGGAGAGTCCGTGCAAAAAGAGTCCCTACAAAAGTGCTTTAAAGCCCTAGTACTGGAATACCGAATTTGAAAGCGAAAACTCCATTCAGGAGTCCAAAAGAAGGAAGTAGTTATTATGACACCAATATTCCTAGCAGGACCCATTGTTTTGGAAATAGCAACCGTGCCAGCGGCAGTGCAGATCCTACCCGAGGGATGTGTTCCCCGTGCTTCCCTCCGCCATCACGATCTTTGCAGAGCACAGGGACCACCTGAAGAAGGAACTGAGGCGGAGACGGGAGGGTTAGAGGCGGTGGACGGATGACACATGGGTTCAGACTGTCAGGGAGTCGTGCCAAAAAAGACGGATGACGCAAGCAAGTATCGGAGTCGGTTTCCATTCGTTCCTGCACATTGCATGGCAGATCTTGCGTTTCGAGGATGGAAACCATGCCGTATTCGACCTCCGAGGGTGCATTAGGCCAGGGAGAATGGAGAATGGAGGGGCCTGGTCCCAGGCAGGGATCAACGTGAGGTACCAAACGCTGAAAGTGTATCAAGGTTGCTCTATATGGGTGTTACGGTACAAGGGTGCTAAGGAGGTGCAGGAAGGGTACCGAGAGAATACTACGAGGGTTCTGTAACGCTTCTGAAAACCCAGCCGAACATAGCTTTCATTCCGCCGCTCGCAAGAGCCAGATGCCACGGTGATTTCTGGGCTTAGGGTCTTCAGGGCATTTATCAATCTCGCGGTTCGCGGGCCTGAGGGCTCAAAAGGAACCCCGAAGCAAAGAACCCAAAGACAAAAGCACAGCTAAACCCCAAACCAGAAAAGCGGGTTGTTAAACACCCCTCTTCTAAAACCACCTACCTGCACAAGCCCCAAATCAGGAAGTCAATGTCCGCAGGCGCCTGGAGGCCGTCGCCGTGCCGCGTGACTTGACTGGGCCTGGACCCACGTGCCCCATCTGCGCCGAGGCAGCGGCAAAAAGGGAGGGTTTGGAAATGGGGGTTTTGGGGTTCAGGGGGTTTAGGGCTTTAGGGTTTAAGATTTTGTTTCTTGTTCTGTGGGCCCCATGCCTGAAACTCTATACACCTTGACTTAACACCCAAACACATAACATGCCGTAAGCCCAACAAACCTGCACCCTTGTTGACCTAAACCCCAACGCCTATGTACCCTGCACCCCATATCCATACAATCCTACACCCCGAACCCTGACCTACAGCCTAAACCTAAACCTCAAAGCCCTGCAAAAGAAAAACGGTCTAAACCGCTTCGCAGTCTTTATAGCGCTCTGCCAAACCAAATAATCTTCGGAGGTGTTAGAATCCGTACCAACAATGTACAACAAAACCTTAACCTTAAACCCCCCATGTTGTGAGCCCATATATACAACAAGGGCTTAACCTTACCGCCCCCCCCCCCCCGGNNCCCCCCCCCCCCCCCCGGGCACCCCGGCACCCCATGTTGTAGATCATCGAGCGCTTCAGGCATCGCTCTGCCTGCTGCGGCCCTGCTGCGTGGAGCATGTGGCCTGCGAGGTCTGCTGGGCCAACTGGGCAGAGGAGAGGAGCTTTAAAAGCAGGCCTCAGGCTTGGAACGGCTACTTCTGGCGAGAGTATTATTGTAGGATTTGTTTTCATAGATCATAGTATGTCGTAGTATGAGTATGACATCTCGGGCTACTGGAAAGGGCAGTTTCAGGGGCAGTCTAAGGGTAGTATGAAGGTAGTGTGAGAGGTATGAAAAGGGCGTTACGGTGGTGCTATAGACAAGTTTCGAAGAGCCTATACTTTATAAACCCTATAAACCCTAAACCCTAAAGCCGGGTTCGTGGGGTTTTAGGGTTTGGAGATGGAGGTTCTTGTGGTTTATAGGGCTTGGGCGCTGCAGGGCCAGCGACCAGTGCCTTTCGGGCATCGGCTTTTGTGGCATGAGGTTTACCCCAAAACGCTAGTCTTTTGATTAAGGCCCCTACGGTACATCTAGAACATTAGGGCCCGTGGCTTTAAGGCCCCTTTGGGGTTCAGGGTTCAGGCGACGAGGTCCAGGGTAAAGGGTTGCAGGGCCGTTGGCTTTGGGGTTTAGCCTCTGAAGCTGGAAGTTGATGGTCGTCATTTGGGACCTGGTAAGCTGTGAAGAACTACCAGGAGGATAACTAGAGTTAAAATTTGCTACGCTATGATTTTCAGATCTTGCCCCATGCATTAACTCCAAAATTCGGAATACTGCAGTGACTATCCTGGCGTTCATCTTTTCCTGTCCCCCACTGACCAAAGCCTTGTGACTTCAAGTATGGTAGACCCCAACACCCTGGAGGTGTTGGGGTTTCATATCCCAAACCCAGAGCCCTATCCCGAAACCATAGCCGTTCACTGTGAGGCCACCAGATGCGGTTCTCAAAATCAGTGGCTCTCTGCAGGAATTAACCTTTAAAGGTTCCCCACACTTTTCCGTAGTTAACCCTAAATCCTACACCCTAAACTCCTATAATTCCTAGACCCTAAACTCTGATCTACCCTATATGGGCCCTAGAATTCCTAGACCCTAGTACAGTAATCCAGGAGCAAATCGATATGTGCCGTCTTGGACGCCACCTGCCAGCACGCTGCCTTTGGCCAAGCTGCTCCTTGGCCTCAGGGTGATGCTCATTACAGTAAGGGCCCAATTGAAACACGGAGCCCTAAGCCCTAAACTCGGGGCTCATTATAGTAAGGGTCCTTGCAAGCCCGATCCCATCACGTAGGGCTTTACAAGAGTCAGCGCGCATGCATGCATGCATGCATGCATGCATGCATGCATGTGTGTATGTAATGTAATGCAATGTAATGTAATTATAAGGTAAGATAAGGCAAGGTAGGTAGGTATGTGGGTATGTGCATGTATGTGTGTATATGTGTATGTGTACGTGCATGTACGTGTGTATATGCATGTGTATGCGTATTTATGTGTCTATGTCTATGTATATAAGTATATGTGTATATGTAAATGTATATGTATATGTAATGTGTATTTATGTATGTGCGTCTGTCTGTCTGTCTGTCTGTCTGTCTGTCTGTCTGTCTGTATGTATGTATGTATGTATGTATGTATGTGCGTATGTATGTTGGTATTTATGTTTGCATGTACATATATTTGCTGCAGATGACTGCAGGAGAACTTAGGGAAGCCGGGATTAGCCGAGCATGCTGTTGGTAAATTTGCTCAGAATGCCCGGTGCCAGATAGACTTGGAATCCTCCACCCAACTGCCGAACCCTACGATTCGTGTTTGGGGTTTAGGGTCCGGGGCTCAGACTCAGTCGGCCCCAAGAGGATGTAAAGACGACCTTTCGAGAAGCCCAGGTGCTGCCGACTTGGCGGAGTCGGGTATGCGGCCGGGGCACACATATAACATCTTTCATTTGTTCCAAAGACTATGGCATTATTAAATTATGCTGCTTTAGTGAGGCTACTCGGTGGTTGGTTTGCTCTTTTTTGGGGTGGTTTGCGTCATCGTGACAATGGCTTGTCACTATCAATCTCCGACCTCGTAGAGTCTAGAGTTGAAGGCCGAAGTGCTATACGTATTATCACGTCAAAAAGTACTGTAGCATCTATAGGATCTATATATAGGTGAAGTGTGGGAGCTAAGTGGGCAGACAGTGACAGGTGTTGAGCGGAGGGTTCCGGATTCCTTGCTGAGGGTGCGTAGTGAAGTTGAGTTACGTTTTCCTGTGGTTTAAAGCGCCCCGAGAGACCCACCAAGAACTGCCGGAGAACCGTGCAGTGAATCAACCTTGTAGATAAGCCTTGCCCGTAGATCCGACGGAAGGCCAGAGTTATGTGTTTTGTACCTGCTTGAGGGACTCGCAACCACAACTTGAATCCTCAAGGCACCATATGTAGTAAGACATTATGATACCGCGCCTTCGCCCTTCCAAGCTGCGCAAAATCATGCCGCCAATCCTTATCATCTTCGTGATGTTGAGGTGTTGCAAACTTGTGTTCAACCCCAAAGGACACTGCCCCGACGGTATTGGAGGCAGCGCGACCTTCGAAACCCAAGCAGACCCTAAGACATAAAGCCATTTGCGCCTTGAAACTCCTCCCAAATCCCGAGCCCAACCCTGCAGGCCCTTAAGCAACACTTGAAACCACACCTCCAAAGCAAAAAAACAACCAGGAAACCCAGCGCAGAGCCGAGGTGGCGCCGGGTGAAGGGAGCCTCTGCGGAGGCTCCGAGGCTTCCTTCGCTTCTTGCGGATCTCGACCGCCGACAGCGCCTGCAGCGGAGCTACCTCTATCCACCCGCTGTTCAGGTCCCCCACATGATTGCATAAGAGTGCCCTGCAAAGGTAGAATCTCGGCTCAGAGGGACTTTTAGGATTCAGAAAAGGGTTCTCCGATCTCAGGGGCTTTTGTGGCTTGCAGGGCTCAGGTCTCAGGGCGCGTTTAGGGCTTCATGTTCTTCCGTGATTTTTTGTTGTTGTGGCCATGTGGGGCTGATGTCCTCCGTTGGTCCCATGGCCCCAAGGCGTATGAGAGTTGCAGGAATCGCTTGCCGCAGTCATGCTTGGCAGTGTTTCTATGTAGACCCTATATAAACAAAGGCCCGGGCCTTGCACAGCACTTATTAGCTCCTGCGGGGCAGTTGGAGTTTGGGAGAAGTCGTCTGGGAGTTGGTCTCGGATGCATTCGGGGTCTAATGAGCTTCGTGAAACACTGCTGTCCGGGACAAGCTGCGACTTTCTCCGAAATACTCCTCTGACATAGTAGGAGTGTTTGAAGAATCCCTGGCACCTCCATTCCTTACAGGGTGAGAGGTTGTATGGAACATCGGAGGTCGACTGCCCGCAGCCCGGCTGCGTGGGCTTGGGCTACCTGGGCTTCGACATGGTGATGTGCTTCATCTGCGAGCACCAGTGGGACGCCACCGAGGGCATCCTGGGGGAGGAGACGGAGCTGCCCGACGGAGAGGAGGCGGGGCGGCCGCGCTCTGTACTGCATTCTGCGAGATGCCTCTCCCCCCTAAAAGTGGCTCCAAATCATCGCTACGTCAATGTGTCATGGCGTTGGCCGCAGGTGGCGGAAGTCTCCGTCGCCGGAGTTCGGGTCAAGAGGTGCCCAAGCTGCCACGAGTACATCGAGACTGGGCCTGTAAGGGATCCATCATGATCCTATATCCCACGAAGCTGAATAATAGGGAAAAGGCTATAGGGTACCCTTTCTCACTAAGCGCCTATCTGGGGAACCTAGGAGAAGAACGGTGGTTGCGACCACATGACCTGCCGCTGCCGCCACGAGTTCTCATGGGCCACGCTGAAGCCCTGGAAACCGGGCCGCTGATAATGATAAGAAAAACCAAAGCCCCAAGCCCTCTTATATCGATTTTGGCTGACAGCCGCAGGGCTGCCAGGGGACCAACCCAGGGAAACCCCAGCTCTATTTGGTTACACTTACTAGTCACTAGTCGAGTCCCTAAACCCTAAACCCAAATGTCCTCAATATGTCGAACCCCTGGGAAGGCCCCTTGGCCCTTCAAGCCGACCCTCTTGACCCTCAACCGGGGGCATGTTCTTTGCCCTTGACCTGTACAGGCCTAAGACTTAAAGAGGCATGGTCGAGAGTTGAGGGCTTTTTGGGAGGAGTTGGAGCACTCCTTATAGGACGTGTACAGGCAAAGTGGGTGATCGAGCCCCAAAAAGGACCGTTCGCGCGTCTTAAGACCGTGGGCTTCTTTGCATCTTGACAGCTGCTTGAAGTTCACGAAAGTCTTCTTGCAAGGTGAGGTTCGTTTGTTCATGTCCACTTTTTTTTTAGACGGCCACTGCCCCGAAAACATCTCTCAGTCTCTGAGTTGCCGATGGACGCAGGAGTGTCCCCTGCGACAGAAATCTCGCGCGCATGTTCAACTCCTCAGATCGAGTGTATACTTCGTGATCTGCAATTCATTAGACTCCTCATGCTGTTGCCGTCCGTATCGATCCTTGGGGCTTGCGCACGCACGTGTTGCTTCAACTTGCAGTATGTTGCGCCCCTCAACTCCTGTATGTTTGCATGAAGCTTTCTGCGTTTTTTTTGCAAACTGCTCGGAAGCCAATGTGATCTTTCAGGAAGCCATGTTACGCCGGTTGAAAGCTTGGCTAAAGCGGGCTAAAGCTTGTAGATACGTGGGTTTGCAGAAGGCAAGGCAAGCAATCCAGAGCCCGTCTTCGTAAGTATCATCTCTTCTAGCAGGTGGACGACATGTCGTACCATAAGTACTATGCAAGCGTGTCGGACATCAGTTCTTGTGCATGCTATGCTTGGTCCCCCTAATTACCAAGTTTTCGAGTTCCGGTTGGCAGAGCTGTGCCAGCACAACCTGCGCCAGAGCCATGGCAGCTTGCTGTGCTGAAAATGGCCTCGCGCGATTTCAAGAGTTGGCCAAGGCCGAAACGAATCCTTCTAACGGAAGCTTCAACTCAATGTTGCTTGCATATGTCTACGACGTTTTTAGAAAATCATCGTGGAGTCGCAATTGTTCAGGTTTTCGGGATTTGGTCAGTGCACGTTGATTACTCTCGTGCTTGGACTTCGGGACTTTGTCCATGCCGTGCAGCTGGCAACTGGTTTTCCAGCGATGCATGCACCAGGCACACTACTCACGTATTCCCCCGTCAAACGGGCACAGCGATAGAAAGCCTGGCAGTGCGGAGTTATTCTTTCAAGTTTCGGGCTGCCACCTTTGACGCAGGTAAACCACGTCCAGCTTCCAGACGACATGGATCTGCTTCTCTCTTTTCTTGCGGCAATGGGCCCGGAAGAGGCCCTCGTGCACTTCGTGGACTCGGGCGGAGGTGGGACAAGGGCTCCTTGAGTTCGGGCAGCTGTGGAGTTTCACGGCTGCAGTGGACTTTCTGCATGTATTGCAGTAGAGTAATAATGTCAGACTGTAGAATATCTGTGTCTCTGTCTATATCTATATCTATAAAGATCTGCATCTGTAGCTGTAATTATCGATAACTATACCTTCATCTATGTCTTTATCAAATATATGATATCTATTTCTAGCTCTATCTTTATATCTATATCTATATATCTATATAGCCCTATATCTCCATATCTCTATATCTCTATATTTGTATATCTGTATATCCTTATCTCTATATGTCTATATCTCTATATACATCTGTATCTATGTCTACATCTATCTGTATCTTTATCTGCATCTAGTATGATATACAAGATATCAGATGTCATATATATATATATTTTTATTTATTTATGCATTTATGACATTATGTTGTCATGTAATTAATATCCTACGTTCTAGCGCAATACAGCACAACAACAGATACCATCATGTCATATATGACAAGATGTGCACAAGGATAATATAATGGAAGATCATATAATATATTATAATGCCTCATAATATACGACAGTATAAGACAAAATAAGATGGTATACAATATTACACAATGACACGATATAATACGATATATTGTGGCATAGTATAGTCTAACAGAATAATAGACTTATATAGAATATAGTATTGTAATACAATACAACATTGGTACAATGGCAAATTTTAGTGGAATAGAAAAAGCATAGAACAGACTAGGCGAAACAAGACTAGACTAGAACAGACTAGTTTAGAATACAATAGACCAGGAAAAGTGTTGATGTGCTGATATTCGCCGCAATAAGCTTCGTAAGATGTGCCAGTGGTCCGTTTCCCGGCAGGGATGTTGGCTATGACCCTGTCATGTTCGTTTCACCATGCACCGACCCTTACAGTAAATGGTAAGAGCTGAAACGTCAGGGTGACACACTGAGTTCCCGGCGTGTCCCAAGTTATTAGAAGCACCCGGTCGACTGCGGACGCTGTGCGCTCTGTGCCATACAAATCATTTTGACCATGCCCTGGCCCTGGCTGCGGCATCTGCTGCTTTGATGACGCTGCTTGTTGCTGCTGCTACTACCCATATTCGCACTACACAGTGGGACGGATGTTCTGATGTTTTCGCGAGGAGGTCCGGATGTCGCGGATGTTCCGCTGGCAACGGCAATGTCCAGCAGTGTCGCGAGTTCGGCCAAAAGCCTCGCGATGCCACAGGCAGGGTTTGGACTTAAATAGAGGAACGAGTGAATAGCAGGGAGACGCAGTTCGGTGATCCCAGCAGACCGTCAACAGGATCGGGTTTTAACTTTTGCTGAATGCAATCTGAAGACAAATCCCGAATCCAAGACCCCCATGTTGAGCAGGCTGATAGAGAGCTGAACGGTCCCGAGCAAACTGCACTCGACGATGCTATGATGTCCTCCAGCATGAGCGCGCAAGAAGAGCGACCAGGCTTTGTGTTGGATTTTCTGCTGCCTGCTTGTAGGAGGCCCATGGCACCCCAGGGATTAATTGCCGAGGAAAGTCAAGAAGTTTCATTCGGAGATGAGCAGCGCTGGGCTGTCGTCTGCAGCGGTGGTCATGCAGATCTCGACAGAGAGCCAAGAGCAGAGTATTTATTCCGGTCAATTATACGTGTTTCAATTCAGGCTGGAAACAGCTGGCCCGTTGTCCCTCGAGATTCGCAGCGATGGCCCCGAGTTGAAAGTCCAGCCTTCTTCTATCAGTTTCGATGTTTCCGAGGATGTGCCGGTGTACGTGTCGATCTCGGTGTATGCAGCCTCCCGAGAAGTCTCAGGAGTGCGGACCGTGACGCTGCAAGGAGGTGAGTGGAAGCGGACTCTTCGGGTGCGGTTTCAAGAACTGCCAGGTGTGGCGCAGCTTCTGTTGCATGACGAACTCCAAGGGCCAGCTGGGCCGTGGCCCTTGTTGCGGTGGAGCGACAGCGGTGCACCGCAACTTGTAGAGTCAACACTCTGCAAGTTAGAAGAGCTACCGCCCCGGCCGGTCGCGGTCATCTCGGTTGTTGGGGCATACCGACAAGGAAAATCACACTTGTTGAACCACCTGGCAAACGTTGTGGGTATTGGCTTTGACCTCGGCCATACGACACAAGGCCACACGGAAGGCTTTGATTGCATCTTGATGCGCCACTGGGAGAAGGATGAGTACGTCTTGATTCTCGACACGGAAGGCACAGAGGATGTGGCAAAAAATGAGAAGCGAAGCACAGACATTCTGGTTCTGGCATGGCTGCTCTCCTCCACGGTGGTATACAACACCCTGCATGTCCCACAAAGGCAGAGTCGCGTCGATAAAGCAGATGAGTTTCGATCTTCATGACTCTCTGTTTGTTGAGAACTTCCAATCTCGAATCTCACTGCGAAATAGGTACAGTAAGGAAAGCCAAACCAGAATAAGCAGAAGCTAAGTCGAGCATTGCATGTGAAATGCCGGTAGGGCAGTTACTGGCAGGCAGCACTATGCCGAATGGTGGCAACCCCAAGCCCGAAAGCCCGAGGAGTGCAGACATCCTCCAGGCTGCCACACTCCTGGCCCATCAGGCGTAGGGGGGGGGGGGGGGGGGGCCCAAAGAGCTCAACAGATTGGCACTTGGGTTTTGAAAAGATTGCTATTGCAGCCGAGGTTTTAAACTTTTGGGTCAGGTGGGTCTTTGAATCGGAGTCTTGTAGAGTGGTCTTTAGTGCTTGGCCCGGCAGGTGCAGAGTTCGATGCAGCGAGATGAGGAAGGCGAGCTCTTGGGTCTACGTTGGGTTTCATTGCAGGTGCACACCGTGAATTACCAAGAAAACCCAACCCCCCCTTAAGTTGCAGAAGATTCCGAAACGTACTAAATCGAAGAATCGGTGTATTGGGGTCTGCAGGGTTGCGGGGTCCTGGGTTGAGGAAGCTACCAGATCAAAGTTGGAAGTGCAAAGAATCCGCTTCTTGCGAGGTGAGACGGGGAGCTATCCATCCCTGACCTGGGTGGTTCGCGATTGGGCGCTTGAGCTACCCGATGGACAGGCCTGGATTCATTCCACCTCCTTGCAAATCCCAAATACGAATTTCCAATATCCAAGGCTAGTCTTGCACGCGAGGGTCCCTTACAAGAATAAGTTGATGACATTTCCATGATAAGTCAGAAGCCTCCAAGATGGCTGCTAAACCTCCTTAAACCCCAAACCTAAACTGTAGATGATAGAAAGATTCAAGTCCCTAAGCCCTATAGGCCGTGAACTTTGGGGTTTAGGGTGCTGTTTTAGGGGTTCGACTCAAGAGACTGGACTGTATGTGTGTGTGTGTGTATATATATATATATCAAACAGAGCAGAGCCTTAAGCAAGAAGCAAAGCCCCGAGAAAGCACCGATTAGAACAGATTCTGCAAAAAGGAGCCTTCAACCAGCAAGCAACAAATCCGCAAAAGAAACCCAAACCCCTAAACCCTAAACCCTAAACCCCTAAACCCCTAAACCCTAAACCCTCCGGCGAGGATCTCCAGAGCTACCTGGAGGGCCTCTTGCCTTCCCGGGGCATCTCCAGGAAGGCCAAGGAGGTCCGGAAGACCGCGGAGGAGAGCGTCGACCAGCTTGAGCAGCTGGGTTCTAGAACGGAGACTTTTGGGGTTTAGGGTTCAGGGTTTATAGGGTTTTGGGTTTACAGGGTTGAAGGTTTATACGGTTTAGGGTCTATGGGTTGAGGGTTTAGGGTAGTTCACGTAACACCATCTCTATATGGTCAGGAAGGCCATATATATAGCTAACTACATGTATTAGTCCAGCCAACAAACGAAGTAACAGAGCCCAAAACACAACCCAGGAAGCTTTTCCCGCGGCGCCAGATGCTCACTGTGATCCGTCCCGTCGCTGACGAGGTAGATCGACTCCAATGCCTTGGCATTAGAGGATATCTAGTATCTAGTATCTAGTATATAGCTTGGTAGGTTTAATATTATAATAAACATGTAAAAGTCGACTAGATTAGCTTGGCATTGGATTGTATCAATTTTGAATTGCATCATGTCATATTCTTGTATTGTTAGTTGAGGAACACTTGTCACTCCCAATGCTTGCGACCTCAATCACATACGGTTGATGATATAAATCCTGCATTACCCATAATAAGGAATCCCATAATGTCCATAGTCTAGGGTCCTCAAGGTAATGCAGGGTTTACAGCATCGACAGTAGTATAGGCTGTCTTTAGTGAAATTGATGTGGGGGATTTCTCTGGCGAGGCGGATCTGCAGCGCTTGGAGAGCCCAGAGGTGCAGCGCAGGGTCCGGCCGCAGTTCACGCGGCAAATCCGCGAGGCCGCTGGGGAGTCTAGGTGTTTACCGGGCTGCTAGGATTCATGCAGGTTTAGAGGTTTAGGGTTTAGTTTCAAGATATCTAGCCACGCAGGGCTTGTAAGACTATGACATTAAAATTGAATACAGGGCGATGGCCACTTCAGAGGAATAGCAGGGCTGCATGACGCCATTCGGGCTGACCTTTGTAGAGGGCTAGTAGGGCTTCACAGGGCCACGCTATGATCAATTGGGGGGGTAGAGTTACGGGCTTCTAGTTTTGGATCATGCTTCGCCAGAAACCTCTAACACCCACTTGCGAGTTTTTTCATCTGCGAGGCCTGCAATGCAATTCGCTCCCAAAGCCGTGCCAAGTGCATCGGAGGGACTACATTGCAAACGGGCGCAGTGACTCGGATCCCCCTTCAGCAGAATTGCCGACTTCCCGTTTCAGGAAAGTTGCCTTGAATGTATGTGAGAAGTAACCTAGCCTAACCTACTGTGCGATGTCGGGAAGGTGATGACGCAGTACATCAGGGAGGTGGTGCAGGAGTACATCAGGGAGGTGGTGCAGGCTGTCAGATCCGGTGAGAACGTCATCATTGAAAGTGCTTGGGCAAGAGTTCAAGAAGCTCTTGCAGAGAAGGGGCTGTCCGCCGCAAGCAAACTCTTTGACGACCTCCTTCGTGCTGGCTTGTCCAGTCTGAAAGCAGAGATTTTCCATGCGAAGGGGAGCCATCTAGTAGCCCAGTTCTGCAGCAGCAGCGATGGTGTGCCGCTGGAAGAGGAGGAGATGGAGCGTATCGTCGAAGAAGCTTCGGAGAAAGCACGGGCCAAACTGGCGGGGCTCGCGCACGGTTGCGAGCCAACTCGTCACCAGGGCGCGGCCGTGGCGCTGCAGCAGCATGCTATCCAAGAGCTCAAGCAGCTGAAGAGCGAGAATCGTGAGCTGTCAGAGGCGTACTGCAGCCTCGTGGCCCAGGAAGTTTGCACGCAGCTGCAATCCGAGGTTTCGAACTCAAGCGGTACAGATGTGGGACTGCAGGACTTGCTACAAATCGCCGTGGACGAGTACGGCTCCAGTGCCAGGGGGCCTGCAAAATGCCGGGTGGGCCACAGGCACATGGAGCGCATGAGTCGAGAAGCGGCTTACTGAGTTGGCATCCTGCTTTCAACTCCAGTGATTGCTCTTTGGATTCCTAGCCTGAGGTTCCTCCACACACTACATATAGGAACTGCAACAAATATACCGTATAATTGCACCCCACACATCCCCCCCCTTAAAGCCAAACCCCGAATCGCAGAAGAAGCTTCATTCCCGTGCCTAGGTGGGTCTTCGACAAGATGCTCGAGAGCAGTTGCGCATGCATCAGGAGGAGGCACAGCATCTGATGCTGCTGCAAGAGGCCCAGCATCTTCAGGACATGGAGAAGAAGGACCGGTGAAGCGACAAAGCCGAACCGTGTGTTGTGTTCGTTGCTTTGTGTTTCAACGTGCGTGCCAGGGAAGGTGTTCCGCATCATTCGATGCAAGAGGTATCTGTAGACCAGGCGGAAAGCTGATCATCTAGCTCAAGACGAGTACCGAGCAAGTGAAATTCAAGCTTCGTGTCATTCCTGTACCTGAAGCTTTTAAATCCGAGCCGAACGGCGAACAGCAATGTCTGATGCCCAAAGACCCCGAAGATTCGAATCTTCTGAATCTACAGGCCCAGATTCTTGACTTTGTCTGTCGGAACGGTATCTTTGCAGGACCTAGCCCAACGGGATGCGAATTGGCAGTTGCTGCAGGTGCCCGGCTTACAGCTAGCCGTGACCAGCTTCGAGCTTCGGTGTGAAGGGTATTGCGACATGAACAGTGGGGGGGGGGGTGTCGCTGGTGCCGTCTAAGCTTATTTTCTCCAGCCTTGCTGGTCAGCACTAGCTCTGATTTCCACGGTAAGCATGCGCCCTATACAAAACCTAAAGCGTCAGGGGGTAGTTGATGCATATGTTGTCAGTCTCACTGATCACGGCTTCACAATGCGTTGGTTTTTTAAATTCCCGCTCCCTTCTCTTCCCTCCTCCCCGCTTCCTACTGTACCCTTGAAACCGTACCCTAAACCACCCTAAACCCCAAACCCTAAACCCTATCAACCCTAAACCCTAAACCACCGTAAACCCCACACTCTAAACCCTAAACCACCCTAAACCCCAAAACCCTAGACCCTAAACCACCCTAAACCCCAAACCCTGTAACACACCCCCCCTAAAGCCCAGAAGCCCCGGCCAGGTCGAGGCACAGCTCCAGGAGGCCTCCGAAACATTGCAGCGCCTGGCTCAGGAGCTTCCAAGATCCCACATGGGTAGCTCTCTAAATTTAGGGCCCCCTCTTTGGGTCCCCTCAAAGGGATCTATAAGGCCTTTAATGATAACTACATGGGTAGCTCTCTACATTTAGGGTCCCTTTTTGGGTCCCCAATATAGTACGGCACCCTTATACAAAAAGGACCCTAAAGGGCCCACATTCCTGTGCTCCATTTAGGGGCCTTATTTTTTGCATAACAACCAGTACTTTGTTTTTTGAAGGGTGTCCTTATCGTAATTGAAGTAGAGAAAGTATTGCAAAAGTATACAGCAACACCCTATTCTGCTTGTTGAAATTAAAGGCCCCCCTATATTAAAAAAGATGGTCTTCGGTCTCGAGGTTCCTTTCTTGTTTGAACTCCTGTACTACCTAGTACACAGATGGGAGGGCTCCCCGGCTTGCTCCAGGGTTTCTTAGTGGTTCAAAGGGCATGGACCCGAGGAAGCCTGAACTCGAGTCAAAGAGAAGGGGAATGCTACCGGTTAGTACAGTTCCAAGCCTGCAGCCACGTTACGTTGCATTGGGGGATTTACCTGTGGGAAGTCTGTCGGTCGCCGCTTTATTGATCAGACCGACGGATATTCGATTCTTACGAAACCTCTACCTCCGCCCCTGTCCTAAAAAGGAGTCGGAAGCACAGCAACGGCGTTGGTCGAGGAGATTCGAGCAGCTCGCACAGGAGCCTGCGAAGCGATTTCAAGTCGACTAAGCATGGAAGAGCTTGGGAGTTTAAATGTCTCGTGGTTCCGAGAACCAGACGCAGGTTCAGGGAGCTTATATATAAATATATATATATATACACTCACACATATATATTTGTGTGTATATATATATAATGGTCAGTTTCGGGCTTTAGATTTTGGATTATCCGTTGCAGGACCAAGAGCAGAACCAGGGCGAGCTGAGACGGCAGCACGAGCAGCAACAGCGGGAGTTGGCCCGGCAGCAAGAGGACCCCCCCTTTTTTGGCGGCAAGACGAGACGACACTCTGAAGACTTGTGTGATTCCATGATCCTTATAAGCCCACTCTACTATAACAGATGCCCCCTTTATGTACTCCACGGCAGGCTTTGCAACTTGAGCTTCATGACTGGCGGGGTTCTGGTTCACAGCCGAGATCCCGAATCGTAACAGTGAGCTCTTCTCGCCAAAGCCGATAGCTTAAGGGGATGGAGGTTGCAGGGTAACCCGGTATTGATCTGTCAAGCCCTGCGAGGTGTCTTGTGCCTTGTGCCTCAAGGTCTAGTCGGAGCTTCATGCGATAGGGCTCGTCATACCGTATGAACCGTCTAAAACCTGGGTGAAAGCCCAAGCATCCCCAGGACATGCGCCGGCGCGTGGAGCGCTTGAAGCATGAGCAGAGAGCCAAGGAACGTCAGATCGAAGATCTTTCGGCTGAGGTTACACGCTTGGCTAATCGTCCTCCCGAAGTTATCCAGCGGAGGTCCAGTTGCTCAGTGATGTGACACTGTGACCTTGAAGGGATGCTCCGGTGCTAGTAGCACGGCCAAGTGGAGAGCAACTTTTGCCGAAACTTCGGCACGCAAGGCCTGTCCCTACCGCCTTGCTACCGTAATTTATCGCCCATGCAAGAGGACACTTGATGAGAGTGCTCCGAAATTCGATGGGACGAAGCCCCCAAATTTTCGGGTTCCCCAGAAGCCCTTCAACTGTGGGCAAGTCGAAATCTAAGTCGCAATGCCGGCCTGGGTAACCCTAAGCACCTGCCTCAGGGGGTTTGGCAGAAAGGTTCCTGAACTCAAGGAGAAATGGCTAAATCCGTTTATGCCTGCATCGTGCTGAAAGCTCGTGTCCTGTTCGCATGCAATGGACGATGCTGTCGGCTGAGCGGAGGATCAGCACTTGGATCGAGGTGTGGAGTGCTGCCTTCCGAAGTAATTCTGCGGCGGCATTTGGCTCTCATAGTGCATGAGTGCAGGATACTAGCACGATCACGAACGAAAGCAGGGCTTCTGCCAGGTTCTTACATGAGGTTCTGTCCATGGCATCTATCTGAATCTATCTTCCACCATGCCGTGACAGCTAAGGCAACATGACCTCACGAGCTTAAGAAGATCAACCCTGCCTCAACTCCCCCCGTGTCAAGCTTTCCGCTCCTTCCGCATTGCAAGGTCCGAAGCCGTGGTATTTGGGGGGTTTCTAGGGCTTGGGGTTTTGTATAGCCGCCACAAGCCACGGACAAAAACAACGACATAATTCAAAGACTAAACCAGGGTGGGGATGTTGCATTTTCCGCTCAGTAGCATCGCATCAGTATTGTGATTGTTCGTGGTGTTTACTAAGTTGCTACGTTCATGGTTGCAATGATTACCGCTATGATTCCTGCTATCATCGTCGTCATTATTTTTACCAGTCTAAATATGGGAATAACTATACGTTGTTTTATAGTTTTATTATAGTTATGGTTACATCATTGTCATTTTTAGGAGTAGTGATGGCGGTCGTTGCCGGTGTCGGTGGTGGTGGTGGTGATGGCGGTGGCGGTGGCGGTGGTGGTGGTGGTGGTGGTATCATATTAATTGTTTGGTTACTCTTAAGCTTCAATTATGTAGTCTTACAGGATGCAGATTAATTGGGTGCTTTGACATCCCGTAGCTACGGAGGTTTGGGTGGGCTTTTATCGAAATGTACAGGCAACTATGCGTAGGATTCACGGTAGCAGGATAACGGCCAAGTCCTGGAGTCGGGAACGAGTTGCGGCTTAGAGGGCCAAAGTTGTCAGGGTTTAAGTTTCAAGTGACTTCTGGAGGCTTTGGGCTTGGAGAAGGCGGATTATCAGACGACACTCTGCATCTCCAAAACTCGAAACCTGAGGCAGGAGCGACAGGAGGGTTTCAAAACGTAAAGGTTTGTGCAGCACGGGAGCGCCAAAACTGCGCCAGGGCTTGTCGAGATGGACGCCCGGCTACCACAGGCCTGTAGCAGAAGGGTCGTCAGAGTGAAATGCTAAAGCATCGGGGTGTGGTGTGATTTTGTCCCTGCTTTGTTGTTGCGGGGCTTGACGGGGGGCGTGGGGGTCGGCGGACCTTTGCTGGGTGTACGATGTCCATGAAGCACTTGGAGGTGGGTGTGCGTGCGTGTTGTGCCAGCGATTCTCCGCCGCAGCAGTTGTGGGAAGCGTGCTGTGATTCAGTGTGATCCGGCATGTCGGCCTGCAAGAGCGTGCCCTTGATCCGGCCGGTGATGGCGCCAGAGCCGCAGTTCGTCGTGGTGCAGGAAGGCATCGACTTCCTCCGTGGTTTGGAGGGCCCTCTGTACGTCGTGTCAGTGGTAGGTGCGATGCGGCAAGGAAAGAGTTTTGTCCTCGGCCTCCTGGCGGGTGGCCCCGGCATCTTTCGTTTAGGCCATCAAACGAAATCCTGCACGGAGGGGGTGGATGTCTTCGCTCGCCCTCATCCCTCCGGACGCGGGCACCTGGTATTCTTGGATGTGGAGGGCCAGGGATCAACCGATCGGAACGACACATACGATGCTGCTCTGACCACCGTCGCCATGCTGCTGTCGTCCATGGTGGTCTACAACTGCCTGTCAGTAGGGAAATCCGACGATGTGGACAAGCTGGAGCTCTTGAGCGGCTTCATGCAGAACATCTTCGATCGCACGTCTGAGGAGCACGGAGAACGCGAGGCAGCGGGCAGCGACAGGTTCTGTCCCGCATTGATGTGGCTGCTGCGCGACTTCTTCTTGGAGATGGTGGATGCAAACGGGAGGCCTTGCGATGCTGACACCTACCTGGAGGAGGTGCTCCTGGCACCGGTGTCCGGGGCGAGCAGAGTGGCCAAGGACAAGAACCGGAAGCTGAACGACATCAAGCAGGTCCTGCAGAAACGGTGCTTGCGCACCTTGCCCAGGTGCCCTGCAAGCGTCAGGTTTCGTTTTTTTTGGTCTTGCTGTAATTAGCGCAGTTCTTTATGAAATCGTGGTGACAGTTTGCGAAGCGATATCTCACAAGGCCTGTCGACGACGAGAACTTCAGGCAGCTCGAGATTGACGGCTTAGATGGTCCCGGGGTGCGGCCGGAGTTTCGTCAGCAAGTCACAGGAATCATCCAAGAAATCTTGGAGACGGTGCCGCGCAAGCGCTTCGATGGCGGGGAGCTCACCGGTGCTGCTTTGGCAGAGTTGGCAGGGCACCTCACGCTGACTCTCAAGGATGGCGTTCCGGAGGTCGCCTCTGCCTGGCACCAGGTGTGCCTGGCACAGACAAGGATGGCACTGCAAAGGGCTTCCGAGAGCTTCAAGCAGAGCCTTCGCATGGCCCAGGATTCAATCGAAGCGTCAGGCCGCCAGAAGCGGCACACGGCCTTGAAGCCCCCGATGTCTTCGCACGTCCTGAAGCAGACACTGCAGGATGCCACGGCGGCGGCTCGGAGCGCTTATTTTGCTACGGCCTTTCAGACGGATGAGGAGCAGGTAGCGGCCCCTTGCTGTGTGGTTTTGCTTCTGTCTTATGCACAGCGGTTGCTGTGTGGCATTCCCCCTATCCTGTTTACAGCACTTGCTGTGTGGTTTTACCTTTAGCCTATGTGCAGCGGTTGCTGTGTGGCATGACCCCTATCCTTTTGACAGCGCTTGCTTTGTGGTTGGGCACAGCGGTTGTTGTGTGGCATTGCCCCTATCCTGTTTACAGCGCTTGCTGCGTGGCTTGACTTCATCTAATGTACAGCGGTTGCTGTGTGGTTTTGCTTCCAACTTATGTGCAGCCGTAGCTGTGCAGCATTGCCCCTATCCTGTTTACAGCGCTTGCTGTGCGGAATTGCTTCTATCTTATGTACAGCGGCTGCTGTGTGGCATTGCTCCTGTCCTGTTGACAGCGCTTGCTGTGCGGAATTGCTTCTATCTTATGTACAGCCGTTGCTGTGTGGCTTTGCCCCTATCCTGTTTACAGCGCTTGCGTGTGGTTTTGTGTTTATCTTATCTGCAGCGGTTGCTTTGTGGCCTTGCCCCGGTAGAACACTTACTTATAACTTTCTCTTTCCTTAGATGTGACGTTTTCAATCTTTTTTTGTGAAATCACTTAGTTGTAACTTTCTCTGACTTTCTCTTGGCTCCGAACACAGCAAATCTCTGCAGAAGGTTGCAAAACAGGCATCTTAGTTGTAATTTGTTTGCTCTCAGATGTAACTTTGCACCTCTTTCACTCCGAAGGGTTTTCGCCTTCGGAAGTCACTCCTTAGTGTCTTCGTCTTGAGTATTCACTCCGTAGGGCTTTCGCCTATTTACTCCTTAGGGTTTTCGTCTTGGGTCAGAGTTTCCTGCTGGGAGTGTAAGGGGGCGTGATGGGTGGCAGGGCTGTCGTGGGGGCTTGCTGGGAGGGCCATCAGCCATGTCGAGCCTTCCTTTCATGGTTCGTTTTGGGGGGTGAAACAAGTGTGCTCGGGGATGAGATAGGGGACTGTGGGGTGTGCTGGGGCTTTTGGGGGTCAACGTTTTCTCGCCTTACTGTAGTTCGTCTGGATTGGCTTGTGACTAGTCCACCAGAGCCCTTGTTAAAACAGGACATGCAGCTCTGGAAGTGACAAGTGTGAGGGTAAGTGGGGCAGGTGGGGTCAGTAAGACAACGAACAAGTTACATCTTAGAGGAAAGAGTTGCAACTAACCCTGCTACCCATTGCCCCTATCTTGTGTTCAACGCTTGCTGTGTGGTTTTGCTTCTGTCTTATTAGCAGCGGTTGCTGTACCGGCATTGCCCCTATCCTGTTTACAGCGCTTGCTGGCATTGCCCCTGTCTTGTTTACAGCTCTTGCTGTTTGGTTTTGTGTCTATCTTTTGTAATTACTGCGGTTGGGTTTGCCACGATCCTGTTTACAGCGGTTGCTGTGTGGCTCTGCTTATATCCTATGTGAAGCGGTTGCTCTGTGGCTTTGCCCCTCTCCTGTTTACAGCGTTTGCTGTGTGGCGTTGCCCCTGTCCTGTTCACAGTGGTTGCTGCGCGGCGTTGCCCCTAACCTGTTGTCTATCTTATGTACAGCGGTTGCTGTGTTGCACCGCCCCTATCCTGTTTGCAGCGCTTGCTGTGTGGCTTTGCCCCTATCCTGTTTGCAGCGCTTTGGCTTCTATCTTATGTACAGCGGTTGCTGTGTGGCATTGCCCCTACATTGCTTACAGCGGTTGCTGTGTGGCTTTGCCCCTCTTCTGTTTACAACGCATGCTGTGTGGGATTGCTCTTGTTCTGTTTACAGATTTACAGCGCTTGCTGTGTGGATTTGCTTTGTCTTACGTGCAGCGGTTGCTGTGTAGCACATTGCCCCTATCCTGTTTACAGCGCTTGCTGTGCGGTTTTGCATAATTTATGTACAGCGGTTGCCGTGTGGCATATTGCCGCTATGCTGTTTACAGCGCTTGCTGTGCGGTTTTGCTTATAATTTATGTACAGCGGTTGCTGTGTGGCATTGCTCCTGTCCTGTTTACAGCGCTTGCTGTCTGGTTTTGCTTTGTAATTTATTTTCAGCGGTTGCTATGTGGCATTGCCCCGATCCTGTTTACAGCGCTTGCCGTGTGGTTCCGTTTCTATCTTGTGTACAGCGGTTGCTGTACCGGCATTGCCCCTATCCTGTTTACAGCGCTTGCCGTGTGGTTCCGTTTCTATCTTGTGTGCAGCGGTTGCTGTGTGGCATCGCCCCTATCCTGTTTACAGCGCTTGCCGTGTGGTTCCGTTTCTATCTTGTGTACAGCGGTTGCTGTGTGGCATTGCCCCTGTCCTGTTTACAGCGCTTGCTGTGTTGTTTTGTTTCTATCTTATGTACATCGGCTGCTGTGTGGAATTGCTGTCAGTTCTCCCGAGCCTAGCCAGTAGATTCGTTTAAGCTGTTCGCAGATCAAAACAGAATCGAACCGCTTCTAGACGGAGGGTTGCAACATGCAGCAGGCGCGGTGCCTCAATGACTCTTTGGCCCATGCCGCTGCAGAAGCGCACCGAGACAACGAAGAAGTCGCAAGATCCTTCTGCAGGGACCTCCTTCATGCCCTTTACGCACCGGTGGAAAGCAGTGTTGACGGCAAGCGCTACATTTGCGGAGGAGGCTATAGCCAGTACATGCAGGATGCTGAAGGAGTCCAGCATGAATATGCGGAATGCTGCCAGGACACACTTGTGCCGGAGCATGTTGTTACAGAGATTGGGGAGGTTCTGGCGCAGCACAGAAAACATTCGCAAGATTTTGCGAGACAGCGATAAGCAGCTCTCGGAAGCCGAGAAAGAAAAGGCAAAACAAGAGGAGCAGCTGATGCAGCTGGAGCTTCGCCGAAAGTTTCTTGGCTATTGTTGGCCTGCACTTAACAATTTGCTAGACCTGGCAGGTTCTGATGTGATGAACCCCGTACAACACCTCTCTGCCGCTTAGGCAGGAGTGGGAAGAGAACAAAGCGCAACTCCAGCGCCAAGAGGCCGAAAACCAAGAGCGCATGAGGACCTGGGAACAGGCCATGGGCAGCATGAGAGACCAGATGCGCGTCCAGCAGGAGCCTGCCCCGCAAACAGCAACAACGCTTCATTTCAGGGATTGTAGGGTTCTCTCAAATTCTCTGTCCGGGCAGTTTGTTGGCGGCAGTTTTTGTACTGTTGACACTGCAGGGCTCGATGTGTTTGCAGCTTGCAGGCTGCAGGAAAGCGATTTGCAGCGGATCTCCAATATGATACCATGCAAACCGTAAATCTAGAGAAATATTCTACAAACATTAACAACTGCAACCCTATGACCCCGAAGTCCTGGACTCTGAAACCCAGCCCAGAACCGGAACCCTTATCCATGGCGACAGGAGGACATGCAGAGGGCCAGCGAACAGCGTGAAGCCCAGTTGGCGGAGTTCATTCAGCAAGGCCCGTTGCATCCGGGATCTTGGGAGTTCAGGGGTTTCGGATTCGGTCGTTTTGGGCGTTATATGCGAGGCAAAGGCAAGGGTGTCCCTGAATGGATCAGTCCAGACTCTCCGACAAGGCCAAGTGGAAGCTCGGGAACAGATGCAGGACATCATGAGGATGGCCAGTGAGCAATCGATGGCTCAGCAAGAGCACATGAGCTCACTGCTCACGTCAATGCAGGATTCGCAGCGGACTCAGCAGGAGTCCATGAATGAAGTCATGATAAGTTTGAGGGATTTGGCCAACAGACCACCTCCGAAGATTGAAGTGCAACGATCCTGTGCAGTACAGTAAGCAGGATCTAGCGTTGCTTGGTGTGCTGCCGCTGTGCGCCGTGCGCTGTTGCCTTTTTCTGGTGTATGGGGGTCGTGCTCCAGACAGAAGGCGATGTCACAGGCGTGCTGCCTGGAAAGTCAGGCAAGGCACAAGATAGGTCAGGCCTTCGATACGATCGAGTAAATTTTTGAAGAGCTAAGGAACTTTACGTCGGAGAAGGCCCTTTATGATAACTTTCAACGTGGTGGTTGTTAAAAGCCATCCCGTGCAGAAAGCACTAGTTCCTGGTGCTGCAAGCGCGGCTTCAGAATCGCACCTTGTGCTGGCATTGAGATGAAAATCACTGGCTGGATTGAGACTTGTGTGAAGGACGCCTGTTAGAGGGATGCGGACTCGATCAGCACAAGCATATGTTTCCTGTGGCACTTAGACTTGCGCAGCTTCTCTGTTTGATGTTTATCTTCCCGCGTCTTCTGTTGAGGTTGCAACAGCAACGGAGCATTTTCGTTTGTTTGCAGGCTTCTCCGCCGACTCAGCTCCATGCAGGCGCGAGAGCGTTGTCTGCGCACCGGAAAAGGTCCACTGTCCAAGTCGTGCACCTGCGGTCCGGCCGATTTGTGCGATGTCCTGAAGCACTTGGAGGTGGGTGTGCGTGCGTGTTGTGCCAGCGATTCTCCGCCGCAGCAGTTGTGGGAAGCGTGCTGTGATTCAGTGTGATCCGGCATGTCGGCCTGCAAGAGCGTGCCTTTGATCCGGCCGGTGAAGGCGCCAGAGCCGCAGTTCGTCGTGGTGCAGGAAGGCATCGACTTCCTCCGTGGCTTGGAGGGCCCTCTGTACGTCGTGTCAGTGGTAGGCGCGGTGCGGCAAGGAAAGAGCTTTATCCTCGGCCTCCTGGCGGGTGGCCCCGGCATCTTTCGTTTAGGCCATCAAACGAGATCCTGCACGGAGGGGGTGGATGTCTTCGCTCGCCCTCATCCCTCCGGACGCGGGCACCTGGTATTCTTGGATGTGGAGGGCCAGGGATCAACAGATCGGAACAACACATACGATGCTGCTCTGACCACCGTCGCCATGCTGCTGTCGTCCTTGGTGGTCTACAACTGCCTGTCAGTAGGGACATCCGCAGATGTGGACAAGCTGGAGCTCTTGAGCGGCTTCATGCAGAACATCTTCGATCGCACGTCTGAGGAGCACGGAGAACGCGAGGCGGCGGGCAGCGACAGGTTCTGTCCCGCATTGATGTGGCTGCTGCGCGACTTCTTCTTGGAGATGGTGGATGCAAACGGGAGGCCTTGCGATGCTGACACCTACCTGGAGGAGGTGCTCCTGGCACCGGTGTCCGGGGCGAGCAGACTGAACAAGGACAAGAACCGGAAGCTGAACGACATCAAGCAGCTCCTGCAGAAACGGTGCTTGCGCACCTTGCCCAGGTGCCCTGCGAGCGTCAGGTTTTTCAGAGCTTAGAGATTGCGGTTGAGTGCCCAGGGCCACCCACAACCCCTCTCCCAGATTTGTGCATGTTTTTGCTCACCTCCGGGTCCTAATATAGACTTGTCAATTGTCGTTTCAAGCGGATGTTGGGAGCTTCCTGTGGCACAGCAAAGCCTTGGCTGGTCTTAGTTGCTTCTTATTCCGAGAAGAAAATTCGTTTCAAAGTTAATCGAATTCTCCGCGCGCTTACCGTCCTGATGAGGTTTGAATAGACATTGTGGGCCGTTCATCGGTGTTGGCACCTTCCAGCCATCAGAAAGCGTGGTGAGTCATCGTGTTTCGTCCTTGAGTTGCTGGGTGTCTTCTTGACCTTGTTTCGTCAAGCCGCTGGCAGGCCCATTGCTGGTGATGACTTTCGAGATCTACAAGAGTGCGGGCTTCAATCACCACCGTTGCTTCCGGAGTTTGTGCAGAAAGCAGAGAAGCTTCTGAGCGAAGTGAATAACCTGCCAATACCCAAGTGACTTGGCTGCCACAGTTTTCAGCAAATTCCACTGTCTAGACCGGTGTGGTCCTAGTCCGTCAGTCAGAAGCATTGTCACAATTGTCTCCATGTCCACATGTCTCAATTGTGATCCGAGATGTTGCTGCACCAAGCCTGCGTGCTTGCGGCTGAGGCAGCATAACGGCAGGTGTGTTTCTGGAGCGATGCTAGCAGCACTCACGGAAGAGCTCGTGTCCTCTGAGCTGCTGACGTCTTGGCAGCAAGTATGCAAACAGGAGACACTCCGCGCATTCCGACAGGCTATCATGGCGTACGATGCTGAGTGGAGCACCGGGCCACTCCCTATCGATGATGCTTCGGAGAGTCACAAGAAGGCTTTGGGCAAGAGCTTGCAGGCCAGGTCTGCTCAAAAGCTTGGCATAGAGATGATAGTTAAGGGTCCTGCGAAGGATTACGGATCCGACTATGAAGCCTGAGGGTCTGTCTTGGGATCTCCCAAGTATTTGTTGGTTGGTTGGAATTCCCAGGTCTACCGCTCGATTGTTCTTGGCTCCGGTTGCATCGACGAGCTCATGCAGGAGCTTGACCGGAAGCTTGAAAGCTGGCTGGCGGCGAACGACGCTGCCGCAGAGGCGCTTTGCAGCCGCTGCCTGAAGGAACAGCTGCGCACGGCCACGCAAGCCCAAGAAGCAGGGGACTCTGGGCTCTGACACCATTGGGTTTAGGGTTTAGGGTTTTGAGTGTCCAGCCCATATAGGTGCATTTAATCGAAATCCGCACCTGCACATCGACTAGAGACCAAATGCCTTGCCAGTCACCAGGCATCCCAGCCACCACAACAACAACAACAACGCTCCATCATCGCGTAAACGCGCGCAAGCGAGAGGGCGATTTCATCGGTATTTTCGGTG
>CAJNJA010008477.1:0-15425 GCA_905231915.1 Symbiodinium necroappetens
GCAGCGCTATCAGAAGAAAGGCTGCTAATGCCGCGGCAACGCAGCACGATGCAATCTTCCGAGCCATGTGTTCCTTTTAGGGTGACTTGGCGATAGCCTCCGAAACAACTCCGGCTGATGCACTGTGATCGCGGATGGTTCAGAGAATCAACTGTCAAGCTTGACATCTTGCGAAAACACTGCGCAGTCCAAGCTCCGGTGGATGTACATGACTTCATGGCCGACGGCTCTTTTCTGCGTACTTGACCGCATAAGTCTGGTTTGGATGCAACCAGCTCTTCCTCCGCACCGGTCCTGAGCGAAGACTTGTGCTGCACTTACATAATCTCTTCTCACCATTTCGCGGCTAGAGCAATGAGTGCAGCTAGCTGCGGGGCCAACTAAATCCGCTCAGGTGCGTGCCATCCGTGGCATGAAAAATGTCTTTCTCATGACGCCCTGTCTTCTTCGGCACATCGGGAACCGAAAGTTGCACCGGAAGGCAACAGCAACACTAAGCAGAGGAATACTGTCAGACCGGACAATACACGAATCGGCCAGAAATCTTTCGATCGGGCTTTGATGACAACACCAACAATCTGCACAAGCAGCAACGATTACCCCAATAGCACGTGTAACAGAAACAAGCACAACTGAAAAGAGCTGATCGAATATCGATACAAAATTCAAGCAGACCATTCCCGCACCAATTTTGATGTTGCAGCCGCGACGCCGTAAAGGACGTGTAGCAACCGTTCACCGACTCGCGTCCAGCGGCCGCATCTCCGGATTTGACCGGCCTTCATGAAACGGCTGAAGAACTGCGGTGGGTCTTCTACAGTCGGAGGCCCTTCGACAGTTCGGCTGCGGCTACAAGGGCTCATGCATGTCTCACTCTCTTTGTCGCTCCTCAATACATCTACAAGGTTGTTCTGAATTTGGGCTTGCTTCTGCAAAAACAAACATCCGTTATGCGCACCACTCCAAACGATGGCCTATATAGTCATGCGCCCACAACCCTGTCTCGGAAAGGTCCGGGGTTGACGGTTTTCTTCCTGCTGCTGCTGGCAAAGGCAGAAATGGTTGCGCTCAGAAAGGCAGCACCATCAATGCAAATGCTCTGGCTCCAGCTGGCGCGAGAGAACCCGCTGTCAAGAGTGCTGCGAAAGAATCTGTTCTGCTTCCTGTCCACATGCTGCGCACATGGTGCGCTGTAGCATCAACAACAGGAGGCTTGACTCAAGAATCGGGGCCAGCGGTGCAGGTGAACACTTTGGCACCTCACCGGCCTCAAAGATTGCTCAAAGCTTTGAAGGCTCCAGTTTCCGCCGCTTCGGAGCAGCTACGAGCGTGGCGCTCACAGTGTACTTCGCATCGAGGCCCTCAATAGATCCCTCCACAACATCTCCAATCGCAAGAGGGCCCAACGAGCCTCGACACCGACGAGATTCGCTGATGTGCAATCACGCTCCGCATGCTCGAGGCAGCATCAGGCTAGAAGGAATCATGCCAGCTATTCCCATCTAGTGGGCATATGGCAAATGTCGTGGGCATGGCTCGTTCCAAACCTTTCGTATCTGCATGATCAGCCATGGGGAAGGGCACCAAGAACTCTTGTCACTCACCTATTTACGGCAACCACACTCCAGGGGTTCAGCTTGCACAGCCTCCCTGCCTGCACCAGTGAGAAGAATATCGCCTCTTCGTAGAGGTGTCAGCTCGCTGGCCTGAGCCGCGGGCGTAAGCGTTAGCTACATGAAAAACTCAAAGTCGCAATGCCCTTTTCAAGTAGTACTGCAGCAAGTCACATCAGCTACCTGCTGCGCTATTGTGAATTTCATCTTGCTGATCTCATCTTCTGCAACAGTCTTCCTTGGTTTACAGCTTCTTCAACAAATGAACCTGCCTTGTGCCTCACTGCCATTGCACATATTTGATGCGGCGCCAATATGGCGCTCTTTACTTGCCTGGTTCACTGACATTGCCACGGCACCCGTTCACCCGACAAATGATGCGGGAAGACTCTGGCTTCGGAAGTACGGATGCAGGAATAAATGCACCCACCTCGGGGACGCGCAGCTAAGCTGAGTCAACGAGACTTGTCCGAGGACCCAGCCGGTTTGAATGTGTTCTGGCACTTGTTTCGAGTCCAGGAGTGGCCATACCTCTCTTGAAGCATTGAAAGTACAGAGGGCAAGACGAAGCCACAAGCTGATTCTAGGCAGGCGAGGCGCTTCATGGACTCAAAACCTCGGATTCCAGGACGGAAGCTCCACTCATCAAACGCACTCGATGCAGGGATGTTCACTTATCCATCACAGTATGCTAGAGTGCACACCCTGCAAGCTTCTTCATCAGTTCCCATCTCGTGCATTGATTTTGCTTTTGTTGCTTGCAGTCGAAAGGCCGAGGTTTCCGCCAGTCAAGTCGAGCACCATGCAGTAGCCACCCACGTAGTCCAGAGCTTCATGAGGGGAGAGAGTCTCGCCTGAAAATGTGACATGACGTAGCTAGGAAAACGGGAGTGCACAGCGGCAAATCTATGCGATCACGGCAATCCACTCATTGATTGCAAAGCCAAGCAACAGGAATGCGAAATGACAACCTTCTTTGAGATTCATGTGACCAGCAAGTGAACTGAGGAAAAGCTCGTGGATTCAGCAACCGGCCAAAGAATCAAATTGTAGGGCTGGCGGCGCCGAGCTCTGCTTCCCACAGCATCTGGACACCTTCAGGAACTTCGCACTGGCCACCCGTGGCAATGGCCGAGGTCATGGGGCACACATACCACTCCTCAGAGTAAAAAGAACACCACCCAAGCCGTTATCGCATGGCAATGTGAAATCGCACTCACGATTCTGGAACAGCCCGCTTCAACACAAGCATGCCGTGCTTTTCATCGCACTTCTGCACGCTGTATGACTCCATGCCACTGTCGGCAGCCTAGACACAGGCCTCAAGTACCTCATATCCACGACAAACAAATTGAACAAAGCAACAGCCTTTGTGCCAGAGACATTCTGTGCAGTCTTGCCGTTACCAAGCCGACAAGCAAGCTTGAGCCAGCTTGTCGCATTGTGGACAAGTTGCTCTTCAGCTTTCTTCTGTGCCAGGGTTCGATCTGCAGGCAGCTGTTGCCCTTGATGGTTGCCTGCAGTCCGGTGCACAACCCTCACAGTGACCCCCATCGAAGAGCAGCGAAAAATCCTGAAAGGATACGTAGGGGAAGTTCGAGGCTCTGGAAAATGGAAGGGTCAGCCTCAGGCAGGATACAATTTCCCCAAGCCTTCAAAAGCAAAATTGAAGACCGGGATAGGCTGGGCTCCCAGAGAGTCACTCAGAGGCCAAAAGATGAGCAACACACAAAAGCTCCATCTCGTGCTGGCCCTGGCAGCAATGTCATTCCCACCCCAAGGCGCGCGTGGGGTCTAGCCAGTCCAGAGGGCATGCCAAGGCGCGCGTGGGGTGAGCCTCCAGAAGGGCATCCCAAGGCGCGCGTGGGGTCCCGTCAGTGCTCTAAGACTCTAAGAGGCTCCAAGAGACTCCAGAAAGGCATCCCAAAACGCGCGTGGGGTCCAGCCAGTCCTCTAAGAGGCTCCAAGAGGCTCCAGAAAGGCATCCCAAGGCGCGCGGGGTTTAGCGAGTCCTCTAAGAGGCTCCAGAGAGGCATCCCAAGGCGCGTGTGGGGTCTAGCCAGTCCAGAGGGGCATCCCAAGGCGTTCAAGAGCCTTTAGAAGGGCATCCCAAAGCGCGCGTGGGTCCCGTCAGTCCTGTACAAGGCTCCAAGAGGCTCCACAAAGGCATCCCAAGGCGCGCGTCGGGTCCTGCCAGGCCTCTTGGGCGGCTGCAGAGAGGCATCCCAATGCCAAGGGGTGTGTGGGGTCTAGCCAGTCCTCTAAGAGGCTCCAGAAGGGCATCCCCAGGCGTGCGTGGGGTTACGCCAGTCCTCTAAGAGGCTCCAGGAGGCTCCAGAAAGGCATCCCAAGGTGGGGTCCCGCCAGTCCTCTAAGAGGCTCCAGGTGTGTGTGCGAGGGGCATCCCAAGGCGCCCGTGGGGTCTAGCCAGTCCTCTCAGAGCCTCCAGAAGGGCATCCCAACTCGCGCGTGGGGAGAGACGACTGAACGCGGATCATGCCGGCAAGCTTCAGATGGTCCCAAGAATCTTCTGGCCCTCCAACATGGGATAAATCGGCAAGGTCGTAGCCCTTCGTGCCAACTGATCGCGCCTCGGCTTTGAGAAGAAGTGAATCCCCGCTTGCACGTCGATGCTGTTGTTTCGGAACTGCTGCATGCGCATCACGGCAGCAAGGACTACTAATGTCCCGCCAACCTGTCTGCCCCAAGACCCGGTACGACCGCCTGCATGATCTCGCAAGTACGGGTGCGCTTCGCTCTCCTTCCTTCCTGTGCTTCAAGATACCTTTATTTCCTGCTGTCGAAAGCGAAGCCTCCGGTAGCGGGCGCACCAGGACTCTGCGCCCACCCAGTGCGACACTGCATGACACGACTGCAAAAAAGCCAATCACAAATAAACGGTGTTGATGCAAACAGCCTTAAGACGGAACCCATGCCATCCACAAGAGCAGCTTGGCACTGAACACTCAAAACCAAGCAAACTCAAGTGCTGCCAGCTGTCACAGTGAGGGCTCGCAGGCAAGTGGAAATCACGGGCGTCGGAACGCCTTTCTCCTGGCCCATGCGATGGACTGAGCCGAGCCTGAGCACAGAGGCTTGAGTTACAAAACAACTATCCACATCAATTTCGATCGATGATCGCGCTTACCTTCCTTCATCGCCTGCAAGTGTTTGGACCGAGAAGCAAATCTTCCAGCTCGCTGTGCCTGACACGTGCGTTTCCGCGATCTTTAGACAAGTGTGCACTTCGCCGTTCTGACTTTGGGCCGTGCCTACCAGCCCAAAGATCACGACTGCAGCTCGTCGTAGCACCAATGGCATCTCGCAAAACAGGGATGCCTTGCAGTAGATGGTATGCAATGACGCCGACATCTCTTGCTGGACGGATCGTTTGACTAGTGAAGGCTGATCGCGTTTTTCCATCCAGGACTGCTGGTAGTCAATGCCACTCTTTTTGGCCTCTGCTTCTGACGCAAAAGCTCGCAACTGCGGCAAACTTGGCGGCATGGATGACAGTTCGTCCGAGATTGGAGCAATTGCGATGATTTCTCCCATAGCAGAGCGCCACATCTGCTCAAGCTCAGGAACCTGCAAGCTTTCGTGTCACGATAGAATCCGATAGAATCTGTGGAAGTTCCCCTGCCTGCGGGATCAAGTCCTGCGTGGCACTGGGTCCTGCAGTTGCCTGGACCGCTGTCGTCGAGCAGATGAAGGAGAACTTTTCCTGATTTGAGGTCGTGTCCATCTATTAGATCCAGCTTTACCCTGCCAGACTCCCAGACCTTGCGGCGATGCAACACATCTGTCTAGGTCTAGGTATGAAGTGCTGCACAGCCTCCCAACATTTGGAGAGCGCATCGTGCTCCAATGAGACTGGCCAATGTTCACATGAGCCAGGACATGACATGGAAGCCCCGGGTTGCAGCAAGACGCGTAGATCAATCTTGCTGCGCCTGCCATGCCTTCGCAGGAAGCGAGGACGGATTCCATTTGCTTTGTCCTCGATGTTGGCGCGCCCTGTGCAAGCTGCCACTGCATCGCATGCAGCTGCATGGCTTGTTAGCGTCTCTCCACAGGCAAGTCAGACGCAACTGCCTCGAATTCTCCACAGTAGATGCAGGGTGGATTTGCTGCCCAATGCTTGATAAGCCCCGGCTCCTGCTTCAAGATGCAACGCTCGAACCTAGCTTTTGCCGCAGCATGTTGCTGATCTATGCTGATCTCTAGTAGACATCCTGGATGGCTGCAACGATGTTGCACCAGCCAACCAATGGCCGGCCCTTTCCCCAAGATGTCACAATGGATCGGACTGTGCCAAATGCATCGACGCCGTTCTGAAGCGGCAGTACCTGGGTCAACGACTCGGTTGCCGGCGACGCAGAACCACGCAAAAGCACATGTCGCACTGATTGCGTCCACAGGGCAAGAGTGTTAGCTCCACACCACGGCTGACACATCTTAAGGCAGCGCTCCACTTCCCAGGCCTTTCATGATTGAATGAAAAGGAAGGGACAACCGTGGAAGGTTCTTGGGTGGCGGTGCCGGCACGCCTTGCAGGCCAGGACAATCACGTCGGCTTCAAACTTTGACTCCTTGTCCAAAGCTTCCGTGTTCATCACCTGCAGAGGGGCTAGAGCTTGGGGACTTTGCCCACTGTTCTGTACTACGTACTGCCAAGTCTTGGCGAGGCCTGGTCCAAGTCTTTCCGAGGGATGTGCACATCACCGCAGATACTTCGTACCTGTAACGTAGGGTTGTGGCCAGCTTGTGTCAGGACAGGCCGTTGTGACTGTAGGCTTGCCGCAAGAACTTTCGCTTAGTACGTCACCCTGACACCATCTCCAGAAAGGACTCGGAGCGTCTCCTTCCTGACCTGGAGCTATGCAAATTGATGTTCATGAAAGCGGTGCCTTCCCCGACATCCAGACATTAGTTGCGGCACAGGCTGCCATGAAACTCACCTTCTGTTTCTTCCTTATCTGCTCATTCAACGTGAATGAACTCGGGCAGCCGTTCTTCGCTGTCCAGTTTCCGACCACAAATTGAAGCAACGAACCCAAAGTCGATTGACCAACCGAGAAGCTGGGCTAACCGAGCACCAAAGTATCCTCCGACAGCTCCGCATCCGAAAAACAGCCATCTAAGTGGACCTGAGTCTTTGGCACGCTCATGCGACCAAAAAAAAAACGCGTTGTGATGATCGCTGACGTTGCCGTTGCTGCTGTGTGGTTGGGGCGGTGGTCGCGATGGTGGTGGCGCTGGTGCTCGTGGTGCTGGTTGTGCTGGTTGTGCTGGTGGTGCTGGTGGTGCTGGTGGTGCTGGTGGGGCTGGTGGGGCTGGTGGGGCTGGTGGGGCTGGTGGGGCTGGTGGGGCTGGTGGGGCCTGTTCTGACCGTGGTTGCATGCATTGTCTGTCTCTTTCGTATCATTCAGCAGTTTTCACAGCATGACCATGACTCCCGACATGGGTCTGACACACAGCATTTCAAAATGTTGGTCGAGCATGCAGGGCTGGGTGGCCGGCTCTCTGAACCAGCCATGGTGCTTGTTATCACTACACGTCCAGGAGCCGGTCAAAGCTGCAGCACAACGGAATGTATGTGTACGCTTGCTTGACTAATTCCGTTTGCTTCATGTGCACACTGTATTGAATCTGTACGCTTCCTTGTGATGATGTCAGTAATTTGAATGATCGAATTGCAGCAGGCAGTGTTCCACGCCTTGGATCGGAAGCCATCTCGTGGACCGCTTCCTCAGACATGGTCACAGAGGCTGGCGTCGTTGCCGCCAGATGCTGGCAGAGCACCTGCAACCGTAACCCATGAACAGCTACAGCCGCTACAAGCTACCGCCTGGTCCCCAGGTCACCGACTCGAGACTTGAAACCTTCTTCGTTGGGCCACGTTTTGCAGAAGCAAAACTACTTTATGCCACATGTGGCACAGCATGACCGGAGAAAGCGAAGGGGATGGCTGGACGGCCACGTGACATACTGTGTTCGCAGCATCGGCACACCTTTTGAACTTGCCTTTGCTCGACCCATTGTGGGCAGCTGTTGAAAACTTGCCGAAAATGAGGGTACTGCAAAACGAAACCCTGAGAGCACATCTGCGAAACAGGCCCCAGAAGTCACAAGTGAGATCCGGACGAGCCAATACAGAATCAGCTGTGAGATGTGAACATTAGCAGAGCAGTAGGAATGGAGGAGATAAATCCTCCAGGGTAGCCCGGGTCGGGCTAATTAGACAGCCTCTGTACACGTTGGCCATGCACTGCTGGTGTGCCGGCTGCACGGGCAACATTCGCTGTTGCATGGCCTCTGTCGGAGGAGTCGCGGCCGTAGCGCACTCCGGGCAAACGTGTCGCGGATGGCACTTCACAAATTCGGAGACCCTGCCACAAGCCTCGGCGCTTGTTCAGGGTGCACGTAAAGTCGTGTCTGTAGAAGGCTAGAATAGAACATACAGTCTTCGGCACTCTGCTGTGCAACCAGGCATCTTCAGTATGAACTGCGGGACGGTTAGATCCGGAAGCTTCTTCCAAAACAGCTCCATGTTTGCGGTAGGCTTGACAGCCTTGAACAGCTCCGTCGATGCCTAGTCTCGATTTGCACAGAAGCATGGCATGAAATCAAAATCTTTCCAGCTCTTCCTGAATGCCACGCAAGTAGCAGCAAACAAGCCCTGCTCTTGGAGGGTTGATTTCAGCGCGGCTGCTGCCAGAAACCTCAAAGTGCGGAACTCCGTCTGCTGGCTGAAGGAACATGAGCATCAACAGCTTCTAGAAAACATGCACCATCAAATTCCTTGGGCAGCCCAGAGACTTAACGGAATTGAAAGGTGGGGTTCTCAGGCCACGCTCGTCGATAACCCCATAACCTGCTGCCATCGTTGCTGGCAGCAGGACCTGCTTTTCAGTAAGCATCGCTGGAAATTTCGTAGGAAGCCAACTATCGAATCAGAGATCGCATCCGCGGAACCGCCAGCCTTCCCAGTGAAATCAAACTTTGTGCGGTCCCGCGCAAATGCAGACACCGCCCGGCCAACAAAGAGCGGTGTCTCTGCAAGGGGGCTCTGAACCAGTGCAGCAGTATCAAACCTGCTGGCGCATGCGACTGCTCGTGAGCCGCCTTCGGGGGTCTGGGAACTAACGTCAATTAGGACAAAGATGCCAAGGTGCTCTGGTCCTGGAGCCAGCCCACGGCGTTCAGACATTCCTCCGAGAGCGCCATCCTGGATGTTCCTGACTGCCATAGTCACACAGCATTTTGGTGCTAGAGTAGATCCCAACAGTAAACGATCACTTGCTAGCAGTCCAAGCCCATTCGAGGAGCTGCGAGGTTCCCAAGACTGGCCCAAGAAAGTCCTACGTTCTCGACAACATGTAAGAACGCGCGTGCAACAAGCAATCCGAGAAAGTACGATTTAGCAATCAGCATGTCCCTGGTTACACGTGTGGGTTGAGGACGGAGCATCGGGCCAAAGTTTACGCGAATTGTGTCCATCTGCACCGAAGGCTTCCTTGGCTCCGACCGGACCGATGCTAGCCTGTTACCCTTGGAGTCGACGAGTGCAAACTTTTCAGGACATTTGCAAGTTAAGATGGCATCATGCAACGTTCGATTATCCAGCACTTGACCCTAGAGCTGTTGGACCACAGCAAAATATCCCTTCCACATTGCAGCACTCCTACTGATCGGATGCAATCCTGCTTGTAGCGATTCCCTCCCCCTCCTGTCATCCCTTTCTTCGCCAATTTTTTTTTGAGCAGGGACTGCAATGCTTAGTCCTTTCTTCGCCTGAAGCCCCTGTTCCAGATACACGGTAGTTCACGTGGCGTGCCATGGGCAAGCATGGCGAAGTGTGACTGGGATGCGCCTGCTCCCTTCCGCCCTCATACTGGCCTCGATGCCTGCGCGCAACGACCCAAACCTGTCCTAAGACAAAGCTTTGCTGGGTCTCCTAGCCGGGTGTCTCCGTTGCAACGATCCCTGGCCACAGCGAGATCATGGTGACATTGTCAGTAGCCAGCTCGATGGCCATGTCAGCTGCCATGCGATCCATTGCCGCCTTTCCAATGCCGTAGGCAACGTCGAAAATGTAGTCTGGCAGTTGCACACAGCACGAAGCACTCCGTCATCTACCAAGCTCTTGTCACCAAGGCGCTGAGGCCGCCGAAGGACCCGACATTGATGATGAGCCCCGATTTGGCAGTGGTCATGTGTCGTGCTGCAAATACACTGGCAAGGTAGTGAGAGCGCAGCCCAACGTGGTTGACTTGGTCCCAAGCATCAGCTCCTCTCAGGGTGGAGCTGTGCTGTTCTGAGGCCTACTCGAACCACGACAAGGACAGCACTGAGCAAGCCCCATCCTTTCTCCCAAAACGGTTTCCCAGCGTGCTTGGGTAGCCACGATACGGCACTGAAGGCATTGTTGACCAGAACATCGATGCGCCCATGATCGCGAACGACCTGTAAACCGCAGAGATGCCCGGGACTCGGTTTGGACTCTCGCAACTCTAGGTTTCTCAACAGGGGATGGCAGACACAAACAAAGGTGCGCCAGCCTGATCGATAAACTCTCTAAGCTGTTCGTCGTTTCCGCTGTCGACGCCGGCTGCAATGCATTTTCCACCAGCCTTCAACACGGGTGCAGACAGCATGCACCATCAAAGTCGAGCAGCTTCCCCGAGGTGCTGCACCATGCGGCCTTCACCACTTCGGCGCAAGTTTCCTCCAGCGTTCCAGCTTGCGGAACTCCACCAGGTCCACCAGTGTTAGTCGAGCTTGAAGACACAGTGCGACCTGCATGTTCAGCTGTTGGATGTCCCCTCCGCCCCGCGAAGCCAATGCATACGCATCCTGCCTGTAACATACACTGTGGCACCAGTCTCGCCCAAGCCGATTGCGATGCCTTTGCCTATTCCCCGGCTTCCGCCGGTCACAACTGCAACCTGCACAGCAAACACCATGTGGAAAGGAGATGAAAGGATCTGGAAAGTGACATAATCAACGCATATGGGAACTGTAGTGCGGTGTCTCCACTTCCTGTTCATGTTTTCACACACTACTAGAATTTCATAAGCACGGTTCTGGAGTGTGGCAGTTACTGTCGCGCTTGAACGAATCAAGCACATTACATCATCAAGGCAAGAAGTGAATAAAAGTAAGCCATTTAGCAAACACTAGTGCAGGGAAAGAGGTGTGGACACGTGTGCGCATCACCTTAGCCTCAACTGGCTTCAACCGAACTCTGTTGGTACTTGTAGTATTTGGCATTGAAGCTAATCAGAAATTCAGTCCGCAGAGGGCGAGGGGAGGAGGCAGGGCTGCAGCAACCTTGCCGACCAGCGAGGGCTCCAGGTTTGCTTTTGAAAAGGGCGTCTGGAGGTTGTAGGCGATGAACGCAATCAAGACCACGAAAAGCAAACTCCTCCAGCCGACCATGATTGCGCGATCATGCGCTGTGTTCGAATCTACCCGTCATCAGACCTTGTGCCAAGCAGAGGCATTGACTCAAGCGATGCAAACCAGCACATGCGAAGCTGCCACGGAGAACGAATCATTGTGGCCAACTCGTGTCTGCAAATGAACGGGAGACCCTCATGATGCAGCGTGGTCATGCCTGTGCCCGAAGTGCAGAACACCCGTGTGGAACCCGCAGTAGGGCTGCTACATAGGTTGCAAACCCCTTCATGTGGTCATTCTGGTAGCAACTTGCAGGCTGCCAGGCCTAGACGAAGCTGGAGACCTTGTGCACGTCCGACCACGTCTTCGACAAGCTGCCGGAAGCGGAATAGATTCTTGTTCCGTTTTGAGGGAAAGTCTCAGCTCTGCTTGCCGTCTCATATCTCATCAAGCCCACTGAACAAGAAAACTACACAATGTGTACTACACCTCCACTGCGTCAACTTAACTTGCTGCAGGGCATGACATGCTTTTTGGATGCTTCGCCGGGCTGTCTTTTCGGTACGGTGCCACATCCGATACCGTCAACAAGGCGAAGCAGCCGGACAGGCAGTGAGTGCCAAATGAAGCCTCGTGCACCCCCCAAGGCTTGCCCCCTTGTAGCTTACGGGCAGCCGTAAGCCTGCAAAAGGCAATGCGGCACCAATGAGCAGAGCATTGCAAGTACACCTTCTGGAGAACAGCCACTTCTTGCTCTTCGTGGGTGCCTTCAGGTCAGGGCTTTAGAACAGGGAGGCTGAGGGTAGATCTTATGGCCGAGTGGGTCGCTGAAAGCAACCGCGCTTTAACATGATGCTCCGATCCTGTGGAGCAGGGGACTCAGAAAGACATGTTACGCGCTCTTGGTCCGGGGCTGTGCAGCCTTACTCCGACTGACTGGCGGTTTATGTGTGCATTTATACACATGTGCACGTACATTCTGCGTATGTATATATATATATATACACCTGTGTGTGTGTGCGCAGGTATCTACAACATGTGTATATATATATATGTGTATATATATATATATACACTTGCGTTTTTGCGTGGTATATGTTTCCTTTGCATACATGTGTATGTGTATATACACTATATACATATGCACATATACATAATGTGTCTGTGTGTCTGCCTGCATGCGTTCATGTCGGGTAACTACACGTACATACCTGCATACATCCGAATGTACAGTTGATATCGGCAAGCATATTCATACTTGTGTTTACACTTGCATCTACATCTTCATGCTTATTAGAAGACATTGAAAAGCTTTGAGCTTATCAGCAGTTGTAAGTGGGGAAGCCTCAAAAAACGATTTCACAGGAAAGAAACACGCGACACTTGGAATCACACCCAAGCTGGACTATCAAACGACCACACGATCAACCGTCCGCACACCGCTTAGCAGCAATGTAGTCTGTAGTCCATACTTTGCACCACGGCGCCCTGCGTGGAGCTGCGAGCTGAACGAGGATCTTGGCAACTTTGGCACCCTGAAGATGGCGGAAAGACCAAGCACGGTCGGGACCAGCGACTCATCAAACTCCTCCGCTGTCTTTGAGGATGGAGGCGGCTACGGCGCTCGCGACTTCATTGGCTCCTCAGCAAGCGATTCATGCGCTTGACATGTGTAACTTGCATGCAAAGCCGTTTCAAACTTCAAGCTAGAAGAGCCAACCACTGACAGTTAGCCACTAATCCTTCAGTGATCGCTGCCGTTTTGAGCGAAGTCGAAGGCTCAAACCCCCTGGGGTCAGATCGCGATGTAACTGTGAAGATACTGCGTCAGACACTCTCAGGCTACGGAGTCAAAAGATGCTGTTTGATGGGAAGGCTCCATCTTTGGATAAGTGTACGGCGTCTGCACGGTAGCCAGAAGGCGGCAGGCATATATCCACCAAAGTAGTGTCCACTCTGGTCTCCCTTCGCATGCCAAGCTGCTGGAACACACAGTAGTACACAAAACGCCGCTGTGCAAGTTCTTGGGCTGTCTCCCTTCGTGGAAAGCATGCCAAGCTCAAGCGGACCGAGTCACGCGACCCTTCGCAGCTCTGGGTGAACGTGCTTTGCCAAATTGTCTCTGAGGCGTCCGGCCTTGGCCTGTCAAGTCGCAACGAGTGCCCGAGGTGCCACTTAGACAAAGAGCTGCACACAAAACAGGCCCGAGGCACACCAGGAGAAAGTACCAGAAAAAACGGTCGACATTTTCTGCTCGACGGCATGGCAGTTTTAACCCTGAGCGGCACGCGCTGTCAGCAAGCAGACTCTGGCATGCAAAAGGTGCAAGATATCTTGCCAGCCGTCGACAACTTGCTGTGCTGCGTGCAGCATTAGCATGACCAAGGCCGAGACTTTTCGAGGCTGTCGAGCAAGGTCATCATGCTTTCGCCGATCTTCTGTGGCTCCCCGGCACGATGCCAGGCATCATTCGTTCCAAGCATGACCTCGCCACGTGATAGCACCGGCCATTCATGGAATGAAATAGTTGAAATAGTCCGGAGAGTCACCGTTCAGAAGAGAGAAAGATCTTCAGAGCATTCCACTGAATGTTGCCGGGCAACTACGACAATGTGAGGGGCAAAACCAATTGCATCCTTGCATCGTTGCTGACTCGCATAGCCTGAGCATTTGAAGGCCCGTATGAAGTTCTGAAGGGTTTGCGCACAAGCACATCAATCAGGCTTGAGGCGCTACAAGCCAAGAAGCATTTCTTACCTGGTGTATCCACAGCAACTGCCCCATTGACACCGAAGGGCTTGACGAGAAACACGCCTGCTCCGGCCTCATCGGTGACACTTGGAGCCCCCAGATCCCGGCAGTCTCTCCGGATAATAAGACTGCGGATGACAACGGCCTATACATTCCAAGCTGCACGCTCATCCAGTTGTCGCTGCAGCTGGGCCGGATAGGCTCCGGTCTTCCTACCGTGCTGGAAGATATGCTAGGCCAGCAGCTCTTCAGCTCTTGACTTGTGGGAGAGATCCCTTTCTTCTGACGAGTCGCCCGAGCCCTCCACCAACAGTGTTGGAATCACCCAGGCAGGCAACACGGACGGGGTCTGAGCCTGTCCGCTCCAGTGCCCTGCGGTTTGCATCTCTGACCTCTGTGCCAGAAGGCCGCTTCATGCCGCAGCACAGGCAGTGACCCAACAACCGAAGCATTGGCGTCACTCGCCAAAGTGCGACCCATTACCAACCGTGGAGCCAGCAACGGCACGGGATGCAACATGGCAACATGGTGTACAAACCGAACGGCTGTTGCAAATGTGACCCTGTCATGCAAAGCTCGACTGATGGCCTTTGGCCTGCGGGGATCAAATGAGCCGCACGAGCCGGCCTCAGGTTCACGGGCGTCCACACCTCTCTAACATAATCCCGCCAAGCAGTTGCTCAGGTCTTTGAACACTGTCGGCAGTCAAGCAGATTTAAGTTTTTCTCACTCCAGCGGTGCCATCAGCGACATGTCAGTACCTGAGCCATGCATTGCCCGCAATGTAGCACACGTTTTTGTGCTTCTGTCATCACGAGTTGCGATCCGTTGTGATGCACAGAAACCCTGCAACTCGACACCCCTGGCTGTGTTCAAAGTTCGGGTGAGAGGCTGGTCATCTTCGGCTGCTGCAGGCTGGCTCCCCTCGCCCTGCTTCTCCTGAGCCGAAGCCGGGAGCTGTCCATTGAACTATGTGAGCCAGTCGCAACTCGAAGTAAGCCCTTCGCCGGTTCGGCGGGTGCTGCAGGTTGGCTTGCTTCTGCCCCACCGCCTGCACAAACGTTGGGCCAACATCTGAACGGCACCGAATGAATTAGATAGTGTTGATGCAGCGCCTGGTTGCCCTTCCATCTTGGCTGCAGCCTTGTCGTCGCCAGCCTGCCAACGATTGCCAGGCGAGCAGTTGCAACCAGACAGCGGAGTCAACCGGCGTCTGGACGATCACGTGCTTGCAGTGGGGCCTTGTCTTTTGCCTCTGTCTCTGCCTTTTCTTGCAGTTTGACTCACAACAACGCCAGATCTGCGCACAAAGCACTTCTGCAGCCTTCTTGGGATCATCTTCCCCGTCTTTCTTCGCGAGATGGGGAAGAACAAGCTGAAGCCTGAACGGGAACGTCTGCACGTCTGTAGACCGTCTGCGACATCATGCAACTGCCTGGCAAAAACCTAGCTCTTTCGGACAAGCTGCCAAACAGGGATCAGGAGGACACACCTCGGGAAGAGCTGGAGCGGAACAGTTTCAGACGTCTTGCAGAATCTTGTGTGCCTCACGTTCTAACGTAGATAAACGATTAATAATAGTCGTACTAGTCGTAGTTGTCGTGGTAGTACTGGTAGTAGTTGTTGGTAATCGGCGTCGTCGTCGTCGTAGTAGTA
>CAJNJA010008478.1:0-15424 GCA_905231915.1 Symbiodinium necroappetens
GATTTGCCATCTGACTATAAGTGGTTCTCTTGTTCTTGTTGTTGCGTGTGTTTCTCTCTGTCTCTGTGTGTGTGTGTTGTGAGTGTTGTGTGTGTGTATATATATATATGTGTGTGTGTGTGTCTGTCTGTCTCTCTCTGTCTCGGTGTCTGTGCAGGGCCCAGCCACCAGGCCCTGCAGTACAACGTTGGCTTCCACCAGTCTCTCGTGCCAAGTACCTGGGCTGAAGCACGACTTAAACTGTTCTGAGCAACTCTCGAACAATCATTGCCAACACCTTGCCCGCCACATTCTTTCGGTGCTCGGGACGGGTGGCGTAGAGCTTCTGCGCCGTCCTGATGCCCTGCCATTTCCTCACGGCAGCGGAAACTGGCAACAGCAATGCACTTCCCACAAGTCGCAGTCCAGCGCGTCGCCAGCACTGGAGACGAGACTGGACACCGAACCCACCTTGGCACACCAACGGCACAGATGTGCGCTTTGCAGAAGAGAAGACTGTCTGAGATCTCTACGGGCAGCGTGCCAGCGTGTGCCGCTTGTGCCAGAAGGGCCAGGCCACCGCGGGCCTGACACGAGAAGCAAAATCCCTGCACCCATAGGTTCAAGTTCAAATCCCGTGCCGCACGTTAGAGAAAATGATAGCACCGGGACCAACCTATATGCAGGGCGTGTGTGCACGCAGATAGTCTGGGGATGGAGCGGGCTCCGTGCATTTCTGGAGGCGCCCACGCAGCTCGGCTGGAAGATGCTCCTCGTGACGAAGACGCAAGGCTCGTCTTTGACAGGACCCGAGGCTGCAAAGTATGATAAACTTTCGAGAAACAGCGTCCCAAAAGGATTGGGGCAAGACCTCCGTGTCAAAAACAGCTGCTCCCATTTTGCTCACAACATGCCGTCATCTGCTGCAAATTGATGCCCGTCAAGATCCTCTACACAATCCACTCTTCTCTCAGCTGAGCTGTTTTGGCATGCATACTACCTCATGCAAAGGCCTTCCCAGCTCAGCTCACCACATGGATGCCAAATTAGCCTGACCCAGTCCACCAAGCCCCAACGTCATCCGCAGTTTCATGCCATGTCCATGTAAATCCCGGTCGTCACCCGTTCCACAACGGAACGGCACATCGGACACTTCCGTCCAACGGGAATCTTGCCTTTGCACTGATTGCACACAGTGTGGCCACAAGGGGCCAGTGCCACAAGAATTTTGTCACCAAGGCAAATGGGGCATTGCCCGCGAAGCCCACCCGACGCACTCTTATCCTTCACCCATGACGCCTGAACTGAGAGACGGAAAATCATGCCCTTTACCAAAGCTTCCACCTGCACTTCGGAAGCAAGAAAGCCATGCGAATCCAGGCTGCGCTTCAGTTCCTGTGCGGCCCTTTTGGCACCCTCATGTGTTTGAGCTGGTGCGATAATCTTCAATCTCGTAGTGGTCTCGAAGCCCTGGCTGTCTCTGACCCTCTTCTGGCATACCTTGGCAAACCTCTCTGTCTCGCGAGCACTCCAGGTCTTCCTGGCTGCAGCGGCATCTTTACAGAGCTGGCTGGCCAGCGTCATCGAGTCAGGCACAGTGTCCTGAACACAGCAGCCCGCACCTACCGCAGGCTCAAAAGCGTTCCGCTTGAGCCGCTGCACGACATAAAGATCTAAGGTTGACGACAGCTGCCACGGTGCCCTCCCTTCTGCGGGCTCCAAGAGCAAGCCTGCACACCGTCGAACCAGCGCAGCACGCATCCCCAGGAGAGCCTGAGAAGCTGCTTGAGACTTCGGCTGGGTTCGGGAAGCGTTCTGTCTTTTGCGGACTGACCAGAACAGTCCGCTTGGCAGCGGACAAGTCTGCCCGAAGCACGTCCTGCGAAACACAAGCGCAAGCGAGGCCAGCGTCTGCAAACTCCGGGGGTGCGTAATGCTGTTTATCTTGATGATGAATAACGGCGATCCTGTACTTAGGCCTGGGTGCAAGAATAGAAAGGTCCGACTAGCCGCTAAAATGTCAAAGACATGACCCCACAATCCAACATCCTCAGGGCACAACGCATTTTCAGTCACAGCCATGGCGAGACTCGAGACCCCCCCACCAGCGAAGACAGATCCGCTCCAGACAAACATGCACCCTTAGATTTCCCTTCTGGCTCCGCAACATCTTTTTGTTAAGGCTGAGCAAGCGCTACCAGAGAGTGTCGGACTTGTTCGAACATTTGTACTGCCTGCGACTTACATGAGGTGCGTGACGAAGCCTTGCAAAGGACTCTGAAGACGAAGAGGGAGGAAGCGGATGGAAGCGGAATGCTGAGGATGCTTTGCAAACCATCTCAAGTCCTGCAGTTCGGACAGTGGCTTCTTCGGCCCCTTTCCCTTTCCCTGACACGGCTGCGACCATCTGTGTTGACTGGCTTACATCGGCTCCAACAGGGGGAGGGCCTTGTCTGCCTCCTTGGCCTTCTCTTTCTTTGACGGCTCCAAGGCGTTCTGGCGGCGGTCACTAACAGCCATACAAAAAACAGAGCTGATCACCGGCACACAACAAGGGCCTCCAAAACCACAGCCAGAAGCTCCGCCTGGCACGGGACCAAAACAAAGGGCAGCTCCGCCTGCCCATTTGGGGGCCCGGCCTTCAGGCCTCCACGGGTGTCTGCCGGTACCTGTGCCCACGAAAACCACTCTGTACAGGTAGGAGCTACTCTGAGCCGGCATGCGGTGACGCACACGTCACCGAAAACCAGGAAGCCTTTCGGCCAAAGAGGTGCTCCCAACAACGCGAGCTTCAGGCCAGGATTGCGGGAGACCGGGCAACATTTTTTGTGGAGCCCCGGCCAAACCGTTCAAGTAATCTCACGCCTTCTCCACTTGAGATCTCCTGGACCCCGGCCCGGCTGAACTCCCCTTCGTCTTCTGCGGTACCCTTGCTGTGCTCCTCTTTGTCTTTCGTTGTGCAAGTTGAGGCTTCTGGTCAGCCCAAGGCTCGCGGGGCAGCCCCGATCATCCAAGAGGCGCCCCCTTCGCACTGGTTCTCCCCGTGCCCCGCATGTCGGAAGTGGTCATCTCCAGACGTTTCCGTGCAACTTGCACAAGACAGGACATGAAAAGCTTTGTCGAAACCAAGAGCAAGGAAGTACATGTTGTGACTCTTCCGCAAGCCGAGAAGTACAACAATAGCCAATCACCCTCAGATGATGTCTGCCGTCATTGCATCACGCCTGTGGTTCTGAGAACAACTTATGCCGGACAATGTCGAGACCCAGCATGAGCAGGCAAGATGCCCCGGACACCAATCCCAAGCTGGATTGCACCTCGATGGCCTCTGCGTCAATGCGCAGGCCCAGAGCCTGCAAAGTTTGCTCTCTTGAGCCAAGAAACCAAGTGACGGAGAATGCGCAGGTCGCCTCCAAAGATCGGCGCATCGGCAGGTCGACGGCAATGAGACCTCGAAGAGCGAACGAAAAAAGCGCGACAACTTAATAATTCAAGAAATCTCTTCACCTCACCAGAAGTTTTCCTTCTTCTCCCTTATTGTCTCGCAAGCGACGCCTAAGTCGCATAGTAGTGCTGCTTCCAAAGCAGCCTCCCCCTTGCGTAGGAAAAGAGAGGTTGTTTTTGTTGCGGAGTTCAGGGCCGCCTGCCGGCAGCTCCCGGGCAGGGAAGGCAAGGACCACCACAAGCGGAAGCTTCGGCAAGAAGGACCGGATGACCGGCTTCTTTCGGGCCCGTTACAGCAGAGAGACTGCAGAAAAAAAATTGCTGTCAAGAAGAGCTTCCAAGAAGCTCATGACTTTGAGGATTCACCGGATACATCTTAGTAATCTATTCAGTTCAGTTTTTGGATTTCTTGACCGTGTCTCCGCTCACCCTTTGCCAAGGCCCCGGCGCAGGGCCTTCGTGAGCAAACGGCGGAGTGCAGGACCCAGCGTGTCTGCCACGGCAGCACTGCGCTGCAGGGCCCAGTACTTGGAGTCCTCGGCGACAGGGCCCCGGACTAAGAGGCCGGAATACTGCCAGGCGAGTGCTTACGGCCCCGATCTGCTTCCGTAGCCACACAATCCTAGATTTGGCTGCTAGCCGTTGAGCAAAACGGAGCCCGCCGGTTTTGACACTGTCAGGGATTGCTGAGCCAAGTCGTATCTGATTTCAGCACATGTGAAAGGCCTCTCAGCAACGCTGGGGGCTGCAACAAGTATCTGTTGAAACGAGTGGACTGCAAGCATGCTCCGCAATGCTCCGCACTGCCGGCCGTTCAGTTCAGGAGCTGAGCTGTCCCCAATGAGGTGATCCAGGAGAAGCTCCTGGCGACAGCTGGAAGCTCGTTCGGTGGCCGTGCATATGATTTAACCAGCCAGTGACATCCCGCAGCCCGCAAGACCCTGCCATCAGCACCGCCACTTCACGGCGCAATGCACCCGTGGAGACGATGCCAGTTTCCGTGTGCACGATAACACGCCAAGAGCTTCTCGAAGTATTTCCGTGGGCACTCCGTTTAAGTTCCATGCTGTGCCAAACCCACCCTGAGGGCCGACCATCACTGGAAGCTGCGAACTTGGGCGGTCCTCCACAAGCCAGGGCAAGCTGTTGGTTCGCTGCTCTTCGCACGGCTCGAGCTCCAGGCCCCTCAGTCGAGTGCTCTGCGTGCATTTGCGGTTTCAGTTTCCTTCCTACCCTCATGTGAATCGGAAACACCGCAGAAAACTCGACTACGTTCCTTGCCACGCCTACTGCGCTTGCAGCAGAACAGTCTCTCCAATTCGCGCATCTTCGCGCATCGGCCGAGGGTCAGCGACTGCAGGATGCCTGACAACCTTCGCTTGCACTCTCTCCACTGTGCCTAGCATGCCTAGCTGGTCTCCAACAAGGTCGATCGTCCCACGTGAACCGTAAACGCAATGACGAAGAAGGGAGGACCGAACATCTACTCAGTATCTCAAGTCCCAACAAGCTGGGCATCGGTGTTGATACGAGGCTCGTAGCAAAGCTTGGTCTCTACAGCACAATCTTTCATTTCTGCCTGGCGGCAGTGGTCACGAGAAGCCCTGAACTCTATTCTGACCACGGAACCAGTCTGCAAAAGCACGTGCAATCTCCTCATCGCTTGCGTTAAGTTCCTGTAGCTCCTGGCGTCCCACTTCGGAAGGTGTCACAGATCTGCAAATCCAAACACATGCAGACCGCAAAGCATCGAGCAAGGCACTGCCGGGCCAAGGAAGTTGTCCCATGCCAGCGCCCGAACAAAACACACCCAACCAATACTTTCTTCGCCTCGCCTTTAAAACGAGTCGCAACAACCTCACAGCAAGCAGTCGTCCTCGCCTTCGCAATCTTCGAGAAGGAGCTCCGGACCTAAGGGGATCCAATGATACGCCCATATGATACTCTCCCAGAAATGATACCTCTCTGCAAAAAGGCGTTCCCACGTTTGCCCGGGGTGGGCACTCCGCGGCCTCGGCAAGCTAGGCCTTTTCGTCACATGGCTATTGCCATCTGGGATGTGCTTGGAAAGATTCCGTTCTGAGGTGCTTGTCCACTTTGCCTCTAGCACCCGGGCAATCTGCTCCGGAACTTGTCATCGGCATGTTGTGCAGGCATCTCGTTTGTTCACGCAACATTCACTCCGTTTCCTGGCTGTTCATGCAAATGTCTCGCGTCTCTCTCATTCCGGCCGCTGTCTGACAAAGGCGCACACAGGTACCTGTGCCACAGACACGAACAAAGATGCGTGTACGTCGAGATCCTGGCATAGCGTCGCAAAGCCCATCGAACCATCGCCAGATGCAGAGGGCGTGAGTCCGGGAAGCCTTGGTGTGCAGCTTCAGCAAAGGACCTGCGGCCCTGTTAAGAAAGCATACAGTATGCAAGTGGTCTTCGAGAGTGAGTGGAAGCACGCGGGAGTGAGAGCTAACCAATCATTCTGTCTGCATCTAACCCTGGAGTATTTTGCAATGAAGCCTAACTCCGATTGAAAATCCCGCCCGAGAGCACAAGTTGCCACAACCAATCCATTGACACAAATCGAAAGAGCTGGCGAAAATCGAGTGTTGCCAGGGGGCATCGCCGCAACATGTCAAAAAGGCCCACCAGCTGTGGCGAAAATCCCACCTCTGAACTCTGAACTCTCGAGAGGTTCTCACTGGTCACTCTACATCAAAGCCCCAGTTCACTCTGCCGCTGGCCTGTCGCGAAAACCAGGGCCCATCAACGGCGGTGACGGCTGCGGTCTCCGAAAGGAAGTGGCTGCCTGTCTGAGCAAAAGCAAGCAAGAACGAAAGTAGGAAAGCAAGCGCTTTCTTACAATCGGCACAACGGACCTGCCAACTGTTGCAGCGCCTCCAAGTCTGCAGCCAGGTACTTTGATGCCCTGAATGCAGGGGCCAAGGGAGTGTTGAGTACTGATGCACATGTCCAATGGAGTACAACTTCCGGGTTGTGGCAGACATGGGGTGCTGTTCTGCATCAAAGCGACTGGAGCATGGGAGGCCAGTGGTATTTCTCCAGCTTCCTGTGCAAGGCCTGCGAGACAGATCGAACCCAGTCCTCACCATTCAACACCGATGAACACGATGATCACAGAGTCTAGAGATAGCTTGAGGTTGTCACGCGTGTAGCACTCAAAACTGACGAACTGAACATGTTCCGCATTCAGCAAAACACCTCGCTGCCAGGTTATGACTCTCAACTCACCGCTGACCTTCAAAGACAGCTCAAATTGAAATCGAAGTGCCAGCTTCCGAGGCATCCCGCCTGTGCCACACCTGACGAGAACTTCCTGCAAGAAGGGCGGATTCATGGTGACGTGCTCCGGAAATTTTCATGTCCCGGGGCAGAACCGTAGAAAGCGGCCGAACCAGAAAGAAAGTAACACATCCTCCCTGGAGGCATCCCTCTTCCATTCGTTCATCCCTGTAGTGCCTGGGCAGCACCTGCAGTGCAGCGGCCATGCTGGGGGCCATAGTCACGAGTGCGACAATGCTTTCGCACGAAGCCTTCGGAGGTTCGCTGCTCTGCATGAACTTTTAGCTTGGTTCCAAGCTGCACCACAAGTTTGTCTGTTCTCCGACAGCAGCTGTACAGTTGCACTGTATGTTGTGGTTGTGAATCTCCTTCACAGCAGCCTACTTGTGAGAACGGGCAGGCAGGGTCCTGCCTCCAGCCTGGAGAATGACCGAGCCGCTTCGATGTCGAACCTCTCATCGCAGATCGCGCGCCTGCAAATGGCATTGCTTGGGTCCTTGGGCCCCGGGGCCCCGGGAGCCGAGAGGCCGCCTCGCGCACGCGATGTCGGTGCAGGGCCCAGCCAGGACCTTCAAACCTCAAAACGACTTGAAAACTTGAAAAGAGGCTTGGGAAGTTGAAACGTATAAAGTTCGCAACAGGGTGCTGGCAAGCCTTTGCCAAGTTGCAGCCTCGTTACTTGCTCCCAAGCCTCTCGAAGCTTGGCGTCTCGCTGCAATGCCAGCTGGGAGTGCCGCTCGACGCTTTCTGCTGCACGAGCAAACTCGGACTCCCTGAGCTGAAATGCTTTTGAAATGCTTTTGAACTGTCTCCAGTTCCCCTGGCCGGTGTCCCCCTTGTCGCCTCAATGCTTGCGTAACGATGCGCCGCAGCCGCCGCCCGTCGGCGACCAGCAGGGATCCATCGCCTGAGGCTCAGTGCAAAGACACAGTCGCTGAAACACCTGGGGCCGCGGATGGCCGCAGAGTCCGCCACCGAGCACGCACTGTTTCGCAGGGCCGGCGAGGCGTGCCTGACACCATCGCGCGACTTCGGACCTCAAAACGACTGACCTTGTGCAGCACCTCCGTGCCGAGGCCGTCCGCGGAGCCCCGCGAAGCGGCCTGCAGCCATGAGAAGGCGAGTGTTGCTTTCGCTCACTCCTCCTCGCCTGCCCGGCCATGATGCTCAGGCTCTTCGTTGCCTCCGTCTGATCCTTGCAATTACCGAGGCTCGCTTGCAGAAGCCCAGAGGATATCAGAGGCTGCATGGGAAACAGACGTGCAGCTAAGGCTCCCAGAAGCTGAGCGTGTAGCTCTTCTTTTTGCTGAGGACCAGGCCATCTGTCGAGCCGTCAGGACTCCACCTCACTGCAAGGGAGCGCAGGCTCCAGCCATATCCGGGCCCCACTCCCAAAAAAGCTCAGCATCAGACAGGTGTGTTAGACCAGTGATGCCTTGAATCTCGACGACGGTTTCAACGGTCCAGCTGCCACTGCGTTTCGAAACTCGGCAAATGGCTCTCGAGTGCCTCGGTAGGAGAGCGATCTCGAGCAAACATGAGCTCGCCCTTGCGAGCAAGATACGCGAGCCAGGCAGAATTCGGATCGCAAGCATCCGGGGCCAGGCAAGACTCCTCAGGGTGTAGCTTGCATCTGTCTTTGTCTTGTATACCGGCCATGTCTTGATTTGCCTATAGGCTCCTGTCTGTGAGGATTGCTGTCCATTGGATTGGGTTAGATTACTGTAGCAGCTTCTATGTCACTAGCAACCGTGCGCTGCGTCTTGGTCGGCAATGTGCAACTGTGACCACTTACGTAGCTGGCCGCACAATGCTTCAATTGCTTGCCAACTTGTGCGCATCTACTCTTGAACATGCACGCTTGTCTTCTTGCCTCGACTTCTTTGCTTGTCCGTTCTTGTGCAACAACCTCGATGTTCGTGTACCACTAGGGACGACTAGCACTGCTAGTACTAGGACTAGTACTAGTACGAGCACGAGCACGAGTACTAGTAGTACTACTACTGCTACTGCTGCTACTGCTACTGCTTCTGCTACTGCCACTGCTACCACTACTACTACCACTACCACAACCACTGCCACTACCACTACCACTACGACGACGACACTACCACTACCACCACGACTGCTAGCATTAGCACTAGTACTAGTACTAACACTAGCAGCAGGAGCATTAGCAGCAGCAGCAGCAGCAGTAGTAGTAGCAGTAGTAGCCGTCGTCGTCGTCGTCATCGTAGAACTAGCAGTAGTAGTAGCAGCAGCAGTAGTGGTGCATGATACATCAAAACACTCCAGCAGACGTGGTAACAACGAGGGCCGTCGACAGCGCAAGTCAAACAAGAAAATCAAGAGGGCCACGCTGCCATGAGACACAAAGCAGCGGGGGGCGGCTTCTCAGAGGCCAAACGAAGCTGCGAGCAGTCAGTCGGGGTGCGGGCAAGGACTAGTCGATGAACAAGCGGTCATCACACTTGCGGAATCAACACCTGAACTCTCTCTTCGTCCTGCATCTGTTGCTGCTGGCGACCGAGTGGTATAGTAATCGAATCAGCCAAACCTGCAGTGCAGAGCAATAAGCGCAGTCACGGGCCGGGTCACCTAGCCTTGTTCCAAAACGCGGACCGTTCCAGGATGGCCATCCTCAGAACAACAAAGAAGGGGCTAATCACAAGGAAAGGCCATCCCATTGCTTTAGTTTATGTCGACGCCGGACCGAGCGTCTTCCGTGATGAGTATTGTGTCGCCAAGCGAGATCAGTGCGCGCGGAGACGAGAAGGTAGCGGAAGCCATTTTCCCGTCTCTTTGACCTGTGGGAAATGTACAGAAGGTTCCCACCTGTTCCAACCCTGCAGAGATCTGAAAGGTTGAGTCTGGTCCAAGCCACCTTTAGACCCAGAGCCTGCCACTGCCTTCACCTCCAAAGTCTTGGAAACTCGGCCTGAAAGAGCGCAATGTGACCGCAGAACGCGACAGCTCTCCACTACCGAGCCACGGATTCGGTGGTTGGAGATGTCAGCCACAAGGAAGCTTCCATCCTCACCTCAAGCTACAACATGCTACAACATGCTCCAAGCTGTCGGGCTGCACTTGTGCCCATTCCGAGGTGCATCCGCAGAGTCCCACGGCAAGCTGACCTCAGTGGCCAAAGACATCGACGTTTTGGCCGCAGTCGCTCGTGCGGGCAAAACGCCGAAAAGAGCATCCTTGAGAGCACCATCGCGGAAGCCAATGCTTGACTCCTGACGGCGCCAAGATGTTCACATGCGCACGTGTACTCGACTTTTGAAGTGCTTTCAACTCTGATGCCTCTGCCGCACAGGAGGCTTGAATAGTTGTGCAATGAAGGATCTGGGCATATAGGATTTCGTGTCCCCAACCCTTCCTTCTACTTTCCTATGGCCCACTAAGCATGTTCGCCTCGTGTTGTTCTCAGGCTATGGCTACGGGTCTGCTGGACTACACGCAGAACGGGGACATCTTCCGCGACATTCTGCCTGCAAGATGCCGGGACATGTCCACGACTACGTTGACTACATAACCTGCCAAGTTCTGAACTACAACTCGTCGCGCACACTGTTGTTGGTAGCAACTTATCTCGTTAAACGCCAGCTTCTCTCACTGACTGCGACATGGCCATAACGACGCTAGAAGCCTTCCCTTCACAATCTTCCTGACACTCAAAAGCCAAGCCGGTACCTTAATTTCTCTACAATCTACACATCAAACAGGAACGATTCTGGCTTCCAGCACCACTCCACCTATTCCAATGACTATCGAATAGGTCTAGGTCACCGAGACACACTGACTTGCACGTCACGTTTCGTTTGGTGAAGGAATGTGCTGCGGGTTCTGCGAGAGAAGACCTGATCAGTCGCCCTATTGAACGCAGCCGGAGCCTCACTCACCACGACAGAACATTTCGGAGATGGCCCACTGCAGTTCTCCAATAGGTACAGATAGCCTCCAAGAATCAAAAGAGACATGAAGCTGCAGGAGGCTGCTGGCCCAGCAATCTTGCACCGTCTAGACTTTCGACAGACCCTCAAATCTTGCATCCGCTAAACTGCCGTTGTGTGAAAACAGCTTCTCAGACTGCAAACCAGTGTAGACAGCACCGGGCCTTTTTTGGACTGCGTGTTACTAGCAGAGACCAAGAGCATCTCGCCTGCTCTCCTTAGCTTTACATCGACTGATCAGGACTTCGTACCGCACTAAAAAGGGCGCAAGTGTCAGTATGCCGCCGAAGTTCGCTATGTCTTGAACCTCTCCCGAAATGATGTCAGCTGGGATCTTCAATGTCGACACAGAAGCGACCGTTGAGGACGTGGAAGGCATCTGCAAGTCAAAAGAAAAGGTTGCGTCCAGACCGGCCGCCCTTTGGAATCAAACGAGTCCATTCGACAGGCCTCTTTCAACGCTTGATGAATGCTCCGGGAGGTGGCCACTCGCTCCTGCACAATCAACATGTCCTCGGGATTTGCTTCTAAGAGAAATTGCTCCGGCCTTCTGTCGCACGTCCTCCTGCGTGACCCACTCCATCGCCTCTGCAGCAGCACCCTGCCATTCCTGGAAATGGCTCATTGTCATCATGCATACATTGGAAACATGAGCGAGTTGGGGTAGAAACTGTATGGGCTGTAGTCTGAAAAACGATCACGGAGTTAAAATGCTATACAGCATGTGTCGAAGCAGTAAGAAGTCGGCTTGTCCGAGCCTCGATCTTCGGCACCACTCCCTCCAAGGCCGACTCGGCACCATGCAAGGCCGCCTCGGACGGGGATGAAACGGACGGAGTGCTCTCACGGCTGCTCAGACCAAGCCACCTTGGAGATCGCTTCGCTCGGACTCCGGGAGAGCATCTCCCGGACCAGCGCCTGGGCCTCGCGGACGGTTCGCAGCAGCTCGTCGCCATGAACGGCCAGTCGGCCAGCAGTCTCTCGAAGATCTCGCACAGCATCTGCCCAGTTGGCTTGTAGCGCCGTCGCGGCTCGCAGCAAAACAGGCGGGCCCTTCTTGACAGGTTTGGGCTGGGGGGCTGCAGACAGCAGGACGACGTCCGTGACCTTCTTGGAACCACCCAAAGACGGCCAAGCAAAAGCCGGAAGGCTTTCGTGAAATCGCGGGATGAGCGGCAAGAGCAGATGGCCCCGGTAGCAAGGCCAAAAGCTCCGCGACTCCGATAGGGCCAAAGCTGACACGAAGGCGGTGATCTGCTCCAAAAGCCCGAGCCTCTCGACTGGGCTCATTGGCAGCCCTTGCAGCCACCTCACACGCACTCGCAGCTTTTGCCAGTTTGGACACCGACACTCCCAACTTTTCCGTAAGTGTCCGGCCAGCTTTGCAAACCTTTGGCAAAAGCCAGTAGCTTTTCCTGTCCTTGGCCCTCTCGAGCCTGGCAGCCACGTGAACTGGCGAGTGTCTTCGTGGCAAGCAAATTGACCACAGAGCTGCGAAGGTTGGAGCTAGACAAGATCAGGAGCTGGGGAGCCAGTGCACAGATCTCTGAACCACTCTTTCTGCTATGCAAAAAAATTAAACATCGGGATACCTTCAAGTCAGGATCCAACTTCCCTGCTGCACCTCCTCGGGTTTCTTCTCTGCGACGGGGGGGATGGCCGGAAATCTGTCCTGCATACGACACATGCCCTGTGTCTGCGAGACATACAGCAGCAGATACCCAGCAGAACACGCACAGACCAGGTGCACACGCGAAAACCTGAAGACTTCAGAAGCCCGGAGCAGGCCAGCAGAGACTCCAGGAGCTCCCAGCAGAAGTTTGGCACCTCGGGAATGGCTCCGTCCCTGAGGACCACCTGGTCACAGTCACAGGATTGGATCGTCCTTCGGCTCCTACCACACAAGATGGGCGTATGCCTGCCCCAAGCAGGCCGCAGAAGCCACGACGTGCTCCAAGCCACCATCCTTCACGGGTTCGCTTTGAGGTTCAGAGCTGAGCTGAAAAGCACTTTGCCTCGAGGCTCTGCAAGGCAGTCCCCAATGCCTGTAGCCAGAGCAGAAGGACGTGCTTCAAGCCGCACCACTTTAGTCATGCCCGCCTCGAGCAGCATACCGTTGGGATGAACAGGCAGCAACTGTTCTGTGAAGAGCGCGAGAAGCGAAAAATGCAAGTAGCAGGCCTTTCTCTTGCACGACCAAGGTCTGAGGACTGGCGGCTTGCTACGATACTTCCCGGATACCGAATGCTCCTATGCCCTGGCAGTTACCCCACGATGAAACGACAGTCTGGATGAATTCGAGGAGCAGCATAGATGGATCGCCTGAGTATGTCGCACATCTCGAAGTTTCACCTTCATAAACACAACGCAGAAAGACTAGTGGGCATACTGACAGAAGACGCCAAGCTGCTTCACCCATTCTTGCAGCACTGCTGCAGCAGCTTGCTCATACCTGAGAATACCCAAAACCATACGAGAGCGTGACAACTGCCGACTATTGCACAGTCCTGCTTCTGTTGACATCTTGGGATCGATCTGTGTCGACTGCCAAGCTGCAACTCCAACATGCTCGCCCCCTCGACTGGGCAGGCACTATTGCTCGAATGATGCATATCCAAATTGGCCAAGCAGCTGATCGCATGGCCAACAGAATCGTCACGCTCGAACTCCAGGGAAAAGCCTTCCCGCTGCTTCTGTCGAAACTGAGTACAGGGTCCTCAAGCCCTCACTCGCAGCTACCTGCGTCTGAAATTCGGGAGTCCCGCTTGACACTTCCAGAGAAAGGTCAAGGGCTGTCTGCTCACCTGAGTGCAGTTGCTGAAACGGCCCTCAGGGCCAGATTCTCGGCGTAGATGCAAATCTTCAACTAGGCTCTTTACCTTCTGCACGCAGGACAATGGAAAGCATGTTGCGAACAAGCGGCCGATCAACGTCTGCAAGCCCTGAGCCAAAACAATCTAAGGAGGTTGACCTGGTTGTGACACGTGCCATACGACACCCCGATCAGGTCCTCCAAGTCCCGCAGCGACAGCTCCCCCAGGAGGGCTGACCCACGACGCTGCAACGTGGCTCCAGGCAAGGTCCAGCGGTCTTTCCAAGGCGCTGGGATGCCCTTCACCTCAAGCATACTCTCGCAGAACTTCCACACGTCGTCTGCATGCTTTCAAGTTGCAACACAAGCAGTATGCCCGGCCTTTGTGTCTAGCGCCGTGCTTATTCGCCTGGCCACGAAACATGGACTGCGGGCTGCAAGCGCTCAGTCCCAGGAACCTACTACCAGCACGCCGATGAATCCCGCTACATGCGTGGACAGCCCAGTGCCTGAGCCCGGGCATCGTCGCAGAAGGACCGACTTCGGAGCGCAACCGCATGAGCCGCGGGGGCAGGCCTGGATTCTGGGCAATCCGTCCCCAAATATCCAGCCCTTGTACAGTCGCATCGCAACTAAGCCGCCCAAGCTCTTCGGGGCCGTCGCAGAACTCGTCCGCTGCAGGGATGGTGGCCCCGCGCGCGGTGGCACCGTGCCAGGGGCATGTTGCTTGGAGATCAGCAAGCCCAATTCTGCTTCGACCTTTTCTTGCAATGGACTAGAAACCTTCCCCATATGCTCTTCACATGTTGCAACAGCGCCTTGTCTGGCCCCGAAGCCGGCGAAACAAGCGCCAAGACCACTAAATAACCATGTAGTTCCTCTGGCTCGGCCAAATGTCCACCACCAGCCTGCACCACAAACTTCGAATTTGCATGTGGGAAATCTGAATCCTGCCGCAGACCACGACCCCGGAAAGCCTTTTTCGACAACCACCAACACAGCACTTGCAAAATGCGCAGCAACGATCGTCTCCATTGGATCTAGTAGCAAACCCAGTTGATGACTCACACAGACGAACATCATCCGGACTGTTTGCACACAGCCTGCGGCTTCTGAAACTCTTGGTGGAAGGCCCAAGCCGCAGAGCACGTGCTCCCCATCGCAGCAGCACGGATGAAGATAAATTACAAGACGCAACAGAATCACTGTGAAATCCTTCGCCGCCGGCTGAACTGCTGGTACTATGCGTTGCATTGCCACTGCACCTTGCGTAACCAAGGGGGAAACCTGTCCGTTGACATGACCTTGCACACCACTATCCTCGCTCATGGGTTGTGATGCTTAAAGAGCCCTACCGGGCTTGAAGCACAGCACATTGGTTTACGAAACCTGTTTGGACGTCTGTTACACGCCATAATGGGCACGAATGAAACAGTCAATTGTTAATTTCGAGCTCTTCCGGAATGCACAATGCAACCAACAAGCGAATGCTCAGACAGAGATGCAATTTGCTTCAGAATGCAATCACTCGGTGAAGGAACTCTTCAGAACGACGTGAGCCAATTGTGCGACGTGGTCAATTACCACATGTGGTGCAGTAGCAGATGGAGAATGATGATACAATCTAACACGGCTCCTCTCTAACAAGGCTCCCTTGGACAATGCATTTATAAACTGTGACCACTCGTCAAAAGCATCATTCCACTAAATATATATATACATATATATATATATACTTTTATATGGATATAAATATAGTTATAGATATAGATATAGATATAAATATAGATATAGATATAGATCTAAATATAAGTATAGATATAGATATAGATATAGATCTAAATATAAGTATAGATATAGATATAGATATAAATATAGATATCGACATAGATATAGATATAGATAGAGATAGAGATAAAGATAGAGATAGAGA
>CAJNJA010008479.1:0-15422 GCA_905231915.1 Symbiodinium necroappetens
GGGGTTGGTACCGTGTTCAGGAGCGACATGCAGAGTGCGACGAACTTTCGTCCTGCCGCAGTAGCGTGGCAATTTTCGATCGCATGGCCTTTAAGCTTCACCCAATACAGGCACAGTGACGCCCATGTGCAAGTTGGGCAAAGTGCAAACACAAGCATCTAGCCAACACCGCAGCACACAACACCAATGCAGGCCATGTGCAAAGCCAGTGCAATACAGCTCTGAACGAGGAACACAAAATGGTGTTTCCGCATCTAGGAGGTCCTGACACAAACCGCAGGCATATCTGTGCCAACATGCCGAAACTTGAGATCAAGTGCGGGCAGTTGCAGTTACAAACCGGGTCGCCTACCATCGCCTCCTCAAGTCAGGCCAACACCCGCTCACGACAACGTTGGCACACCCCCGCTAGGTGACGTCGGGGCGGCCAATGCTAAAGAAGGCTGCCAGGCACCATATGATACTGCACCCCAGTCGATGATGGAGGTGGTTTGCTGTGTGCCCTCCCGTTTCGAAAGGTGTTCTGGGTTTCCCGCCCCATCCTCCTGTAGCATGCCAGCAGAATTCCTGTCAAAAGTATCGCTCTCCATCTCTCCGAAGCTCGCGTTGAAGGTGGATGCCGGACGCACCGGTGCTGGCGTGAACTGACTGTCTCCTCCATATCTGTGTGGCTGTCGCACCAGTGCATGTGGCACAAGACCCATGTCCTTTCTCTCTTTATAAGCTTTGATAGTCTTTCCCAACTCTAATTAGCCGGGCCACTGGGGGCCGGAGCCTTGTAGGCCCGACGAGGCCATGGGACCGGCCTCGGAACCGGAAGAGTCGAGCTGAGGTTGGCCTTGACGGAGCGCTTGCTTCGACGGCATCCAGGAGCGCCGTTTCCGCACGAGCTTCTTCTAGCTGCATGCAGCGCTTTCAGGACAGGGAGGCTGTGATGTGTCCGGAGTGACGGCCCGAGAGGACTCGGCAAATGTCGCGGCGTTGAAGGGTCTATCCCGACTCCAGGTGGTGCTGCTTTACAGCCCATCCCCTCCGGGAACTGCCGGCATCTTCACTGCCAGGGAGTTCTTGCGGCCAAGCGCCCAAGCGACGGCTCTGCGACGGGTCTGCGACGGGAGCGCTGCAAGGCTCTTCCCGAAAATCGAGATGCGGGTCGCCTTCGGAGATGCCATGGACCTCGGTGAGGACCCCGCAAAAAGGCACCTTTCCGAGCCAGAGTCTTCTGAGTAGCGACGTTCCCAAGGTCCGAGCCTCCCTGTCACGAAGATTGGCACGGAAACGGAGCCGGAGCCCCGTCAAGACAATCCCTCAGGGACCCTTGCTGGTTTGCTCGTCCTTAGGTCGAGCAAACTGCATACAGCAGAGGTGGGTTCTCACTTTCACTTGCGTGTGCGAGGGCTGTTTTGATGAAGACAAGGCTTACAATGGCAAAGCTGCCGCGAATGGCCACGCTCCAAACGGTGCGCAGCCGAGATCTCCTTCCGTGCCTTTCCTTCCGACTTTGCAGTGCGATCTTGCAGGCGTGCAGACCGGGGTGCGAAGTGCCTGAGTGGTGCGGAACAGGAAAAAGTTCGGAACAGAGTTGGAGGTCTCAGGTTGCCTTGCTTGGCTTGGCTTTTGTGGCACATTGACTGGAGCGCACATGTCATGTCGATCGCCTGGGCTCTGTGCCGTGCAACGTTGCAGTCCAGCCAATAGTTCTGTCATGTCGGCCCTTGATGGCGTTCGATGGCGAGGTGGATGAAGCCGTTACAGGCTTTCACTGGCTTGTTCAGGAAAGATGAGAATCAAGAGGCAGGATGCTTTCTCGGCCTTCTTCTGTGTGGATGCACTTCGGGGTGTTTCCGTGAGCAGATCGAAGGCACGAACAGACCAGCGGAAATCGTCTCTGAAAAAAGTCGACAAAAGTTTCAAGGATGCCGGCAGGACGTGGATGCACAGCAGCTATTAGGCCATGATTATGTAATTATGTAATGTGCAGTACGACTGGAGAAGCCAATGCCTGCCGGATAAGCTCCGCCAGGAGCGGCCAGCGCTTGCGCTTCGACACCGAAAGGGTGAACACGGCCAACCTTGCCGAGCAAGACAATGACACCGAAAGGGATTCGAAGGCAGCGCCCAAATGTGCAAAAGATGCAGTGAAGGACACTGAGATGTTGCGAGGTTGCCGGTGACTTGTTTTCAGCAGACTAGCCACTAGCCTTCCCTGGCTTTCCTGCCTCCAAGTCTGACGTCTTGTGGCAAACGGTGCTCCGCTTTCAACTTGCCAGTTCTGTCCCGGAGTGGTTGTAGCTCTCATGTTGGATGGTTTTTGCGGTTTCTACATGAGGGAGGAAGCTCGCACCTCTTTCCCACGTGCTCTCGTAGCTGGATATTCGCGGTTGCGGTCCAGGGAGTTAGAAGGGCTTGTCATGTTTGAACAGTCGTTAGTGCACAGAGTCTTCAATGTTCAGGTTAGGGCGACATACCCCAGAAGGGAACGCTGAAAAGAGCGGGAGCGGGGAGGCCAGCCCTAACATCTTAAAATGTCAAGTAATCAAGTACCGAAATAAAAGACGTGCGCAGTCAATCGACAGACAAACGAACCAACGAACAAACAGCCAACCAACTAATTAAGCAAGCTATCAACCAACCAATCAATCAATCCATTAAGCAAGCTAGCCAGCTAACCAGCCAGCAGCTTGTGAGCGAAGACCAAAGGACGGCCGGGCAGTTTGCAAATGAGCTTGAAGCGCAGAAGGTGAATCACAGCAAGCAAATTGAGGCCACAGTCGGAATGATGGCGAATAAGAAAGCCGGCCTGGACGGTTTTGCTTTCAGTGACTTGAAACAATTGCCACCAGAAGGTTTCTGAGGCTTGGCATGGTTGTACGGTCGTGTTGAACAAAGTGGTCGATGGCCGCAACAGGCGTTGTGGGTGGTTGTTGCATGCTTGCCAAAACATGAGAAAGCTGAACGACCCATAGGTTTAATGTCAGTCTTGTACCGCATTTGGTGCAAAATGCGGAAGCACCTATTGCAGAAATGGCAGCAAGAGGCTGGGGTTGATGCACATTGGGATACAGCTGTCCTTGGGGGTAGTGTTTTTGAAGTGGCGTCCATGCGCCATCTCAAAGCTGAGGCTGTCCGCAGTGTTGACATACACATGTGCACATTCCTTTCTGATCTCCGTCATTTCTATGATGCGGTTGTTTGCATTTGCTTGCCACCAAGGCCTTAGAACTCAGGTTGCCACCACTTCTATTGCATCACCTTTTGTACATGCATCCCAGCCCACGTGTCCTTGTCGCGAAGAGCAGTGTGCGAGCCCATTGCTACCGAAGCGAGGCTTAGTTGCCAGCTGTCCCATACCCACGTGCATGGCCAAAATCTTCTTATGGGACGTAGTTGCGCAGCCTGTCAATCGTCAACTGCCCAGTAGTATCAGTATATGGGTTGATGACTTGGGCATGGATGCTGTCGGTCGCCGTGTTGAGGACACAGCCAAGCGTATGTCAGTCTGCTAGAAGACTTACTCTGAAGCGCTTGTTGAAAACGGGCTTGTGCTTGCCAAAGACAAAGGCTTGAAACAGGAGTTGGAAATGCAACTGAGTCGTGTTAACCCAGACCATCCCCCAATCGTTGATGCTCTGGATGCCACACAGCGATCAAGAGTGCAAAAAGCCCGGCGGAAGATGCTGAAATTGAGTTTTTTGAACGACAAGCCAGACAGCGGTTGTTCCGCATCAACGCCTTGCCCTCCCTTGTTTGGGGACACCAACATCTCGGCATGTCCCCTACCGCCGTTCAGCGACTGAGGGTGCTAGCGGCCAAAGCTTCGGGAGCGTACACTGGGTTGGGTCAGACGTATATTGCCATGAGATTGAGTTGGAAAGTGCATCAGGATCGGATAGTTTTCACTGCCAAACAGCGGCTTGAGCTCTGGTTCAGACTGTACCGCAGCTACCCTGATGACGGCCTGGCGCCGTTACGCATTAGCATGGCTGTAGACCGTTGAGAGATTGCAGCGTGCACCAGCTCGGTGGCAGGTCGTGAAGGGACCCATGGCTGCTTTCATTGCTATCTTGCTTGACCTGGGTTGGACTCTTGCTTGATGCCAGACGCTTGCACCTTCAGGGTTGCTTATGATGATGATACCACCCCTGCAATTGTGTGGGAGAAGCTTGAAGAAACGATTGAAAACTAACAGCGGCGGCAGCTTGCATGTCACACACCTTTTCGAGGGGTTGAGCATGGAGTTGATTTCACAATGCCCAAGAAGATGATGAAGAAGTATCGCGCGACCGGTCAGGATCGCCGAGCCCAAGCCCTTAAACTGGTGCTCCAGGGCCATTTGCATAAAGTTGCCAAGTTGTGTACCGCTTGTCCTCTGTGTGGAGCTGCCATGCATGAGACACATTGGCTTTGGGATTGCAGTGAAGTAAACAAAGTTTTGCAGGAACCCTGGCCACCGGCATGGGAACCGCTTTGCAGACCAGTCAGCCCAACTGCTTTTGGCAGTGTGGACTTGTACCACACCGCCTTACACATAACCTTGGCAACGGGGATCTGGACCTGCATGTTGAAGGAGTCTTTGATCAGCCTTGGCACTTTGACAACCTACCCAGGATGCACTTTGGAGGTGATGCTTCAGGGGGACCCCATAGCAAGAAACCACGTAAGCGGAAGGTGGCCTTTTCCGTGACCGCTGTTCAGTTTGACGAAGCCAGGCAAGCTTGGAATGTTGTTGGCAAACTCACGGCGAACCTCACTGGGAAGTGCCAAACTGTCCCACGAGGTGAAGCGACAGCCTTGTTGTATTGCTTGAAAGCCACTCGCAATTCTGTCAAGTTTGTTACCGATGCCCGATGCATGTGGCATAGATGCGTGTCGATTTTTACTTCACTCTGACTTGTGGAGCAGTGTCAAAGCTCTCGCATGTGAGCAACGGCTCCATGCCAATGCTGTTGCTGATTTGTGGCAATGGGTTGCCAACAGCGAAGCGGACAAACTGTGCACTCACCGTGCTACTGCCCTCATTGATGCAGCCACCGTTGTCATGCAAGACTGGGTGGATACTCGCGTGTCTAGATTCTCAACCACCACGTAGATGTTGTCTTGGCCTTGCAAAGTGATGCCAGATATGCTAAACGGCCGTACAAAGCCAGCAAAGTTCTGCGTGCCACTAAACAGACTTGCTTGGAAGAGGCGCTCAAAGGTAACCCATGTGACGTTGAAGGTGCTCATGTTTGGGATCGAAGTCAGAATGGGATCGAATGTCGGAATTGCGCTTTGCAGATTTCGAAGCACTACACCTTCCGAAGGATGCAACTGCAACTGGATACGCCATGCTTAGCGATAAATTTCGACTTGTTTAGGGACGCTTGGAGCATTCACCTCAGTCATGTTCTGCAGTTGTCTGGCAGAGTTTGGAGGTGTGTTGCTTGTGGCCTCCAAGGACCCTTAAGCAGGAAACTACGCTGGCACAAACCATGTGCTGCAGTGAGAACGAGCATCCGCTAAAGCGGACGGCTACAGTAGAGCACTCGGTTATACCTGCACAGCAGTCCATTGATAGGAAAAAATCACAGCAAAAAGCTCGATTCGTGCACACTGTTATTGTTTTGTTCCGTCCAACACTGCCCTGTTTGTGTTCTTTTCTGTTTGGCCAACGTCTCGTCTGAATTGATGTCACCCGCCTGTGTTGGAGTATTGATGCAAACCCAACATGAAGCGAGTGAGAAAGAGTGCCGACAGCTGGTTTGCACGATGCAGGGCGAATCCAACCTTCGCAGGGTCTTAAGATTCTGCATTGCGAGGATTCGGCACGCGAAGGCTTTGGCGGGCCCATCAGGGCACAGCCAATGCAGGCGACGCGAAATCGTGACGACGAGCGCCTGAGCTGGAGTGGGAAGGATGCCTTGTGCATGGCAGCATGTCTTAACAGAGATCTTTTCAGGCTGAGCTGCCACGTCACTGCCGCCTACATGTCCGTCACGGGATAGAGGCGGAGCCGAGGCCGTTCCGCTTAGCAGCTGGCTGTCGTTTGGTGTTCGAAGACCTGCCAGGAGCTTCGCTGCTCGCATTCCCTTCCAATCCCAATATCCGCGAAGCGGATGATGACCTACAGAGGCCACAGCTTGCGATACATCACATCGCAGCCTGGATTCCATGACCCTCTCGGCAGAGAAATTATCCAATACAGTCTAGTCCAATATACCGTTCATACCGATTCATACTGTCTTATCTCGAAGTTCTTGCGAGGATTTCTGGAGGAAACCTCAGAGCCAGCTCAGCGTGTACAGAAGCTGAGAGTCACCGAAGTACAACTGATGCAGCGATCACACCGGCGCAAGTTTACTTGTCTCAGCATTTTCCATGATACCTAGCTGCAGCCTAGCGCACATCAGCATTCGCAGCATCACCTGCCTCTGGCATCTCGTCCCGCTTATTTGAATGAGACCCCGACGCCAATACTGTGATGTTGATAGCATTTGCTGTGCCTCCGTCGTAGACCACAGATGACCACAGCATGCAGTTCCAGGATTTCTAATGACGGAGACGGCAGACAGCGTGTTGCCGTGTTTTTGCACGGTATGGCAAGTGAGGCTGGGTGGCCATTGTTGATGGTGTTTCAGATTCGAGTGTGCTCAGTCATCTGCAAGACAGTTTGCCTGCGTGGTGAAAGTGTGTTTCACATCAGACAATGTCTCTGGTCCCACGCGGCTCCCATCTTTGTGGCTTGTTGCCTGCCTGTAGCCACAGAGCCTTGATGCAGTGACATGTAGTGTGGGGTGATCACCTCCTTTGTTCCAAGAGAGTCCCAGTTCAATTGCAGCCAGGCAGGGACTCCTTTGAGTCTCGTCATGGTGTAAAGAGCACCAGTCACTGTCCAGGCCCCATGGAGACCCTTGCCGTGGGAACCCTCAACAACCTCCACACTCTCGGAGTGGGAGTTGCGTGTACCGCCTTTGTGATGACTGAGTTGTGCTCGGCTCAGAGATGCAACTTGGACACTCCTTTGCCTCCGTCAGATTCCTTAGATGCAGACTCTCGCGAGGCAAAGGCGATTTGAGTTGACCACCGTCGATCTGAAGTCGCAGCAAAGACGCAGCTTACGGTTCAGCGTTAGCCTGCAGGATATGGCAATGGAGGAATGAGACCCGGACAGAGATGAGCCAGCCGTGTTGAGGCAATCCTTGCGAATCCTCTGCCGGAGTTTGCCAGAAACCTGTGCCTTGGCGGCGACGCTGCTGGTGGCCTTGGCCCTGCGGCTCTTCTCAAACCCAGATCGAAATGTCTCGGCGGATCCAGTGGAAATACAAGTTTGGGCTCCCCGGTTGCAGCATCGCCGGATCACCATGTTGCACCGGCTGCTTGCCCGACTTCAGGAGCAGATCAAGCAGGAGTGGCCCATTCTGATGGGTGCGGACACCCTGTTGGCGGTGCAGGCCATGCTGAGGTCGGGACAAGAAATGGCGAGAGATCTCTGGCGGCAAGCATGCATGTTTTTTCTTTGTTTGCGGCAGGCTCTTGGTGTGGGTGGCAGTGGTTCTCCGCATGTCCCAAGAAACGGATGGATCTCCTTTGGCAGGCCACGGAGGGAAGTCAACGACGGCTCTGTGTTGGTCCACTTGTCAGTGCCAGGAGCTTCGTCGACACTTTACTTGGCAGCAGCTGGAGCACGAAGCCTTCTTTCAGCGCAGACGTCCGCTTATGGTGGCCTGGCTAAGAGAGAGCGGAGCCGTGGGGAACCATGGCACATCACGTCAGAAGGTCTGGACGGACCTCTTGGCGGTTCCTTCGCTGTTTTCTGTGAGGCAACGGGGAACCCAGGGCTGGGCCCAGCTGGTGGCTGTACTCGTAGCTCGTTTGCAGAGGTCACCTCCGGTGTGTGGCTGGCTGCCCTTTGCTCCAAGGTCGGCAGAGGCCCGGAAACCGGAAACCTCTACGCTCTTCTTCTGTGGGTCTGCAATCCGGTCATTGAGGCTTCTCGAATTTTGTGAGGCTCCTGGTGCTCGGGCGCTTTCTTCGCGATGGCGGCCTGGGCAGCGTCGCGTCACTACCTGAACCTCTCCGGAGCCGAGCCGGGAGGCGACTACTCCAATGACAGGCCCGGCCGTGGCTGCGGGGGCTGCCGGGGCTGGAAAGCAACAAGCAGAATGAGCAGCAATCAATGGAGCATATGGAGCAGAGGGCACTGTGGCACACGTATGTTCAGGCTCTTCATCCTGGCGCACTGCCTGGAGTTCTTTGGATCGATGGCATTTTTGGCACGATCTTTCCGCACTGTGGCCGGGGAGCCTGAGTCGATCCAGGCCCAAGCCCTGAACCCGCGCAGGCCCGCAGGCACTTCAGCATCCTGCCTTGTCCTCCAGCCCTGAACTCTGGCTCCAGGGTGTCGACTTCCTGGGACGGCTTTGTGTACTTGCTGCTGGCGGCCCAGCAGGCCTTGCCGGCCTATTACTTTCTGACGGCCTTCGCGCCATGTCAAAGACTCGTGGGCCGGAGACTCAAGATTCTCAAAGACTTCCCAAAGACTCTGAAGAAGGCAATGTTGCAAGTGGCTGAGGTGAAGGTCGACCATTCTGTCTGTTGATCATGGCAAATCTGCTCCAGCTGGCTTTCCTGCTCTGTGCCTTGGCCTTCTACGTGGCTGGCCTACTTGGCGTATCCACAGTCCAGGGAGGCCAGGCAACCCAGATCCATCGTGTCTGAGCGCTTGCGCAAGCTAGCGCAAGCTGCCGCAAGCTTAGCCGCCAATTGCTGAATGCGCTGCATGCCTAAGAAAAGACTGCCTTCATCTAGGTGAGCCGGCAGTGCTGTTGATGGATTCCGGCAAAGGTGCTCTTGGTAAGTGTATGAAGGGCTCCTGCTTGTCTCCGCAGCTTTCGAAGAGGACTTACCACGCGCGACGTACAACCAGAAGCAGCCCTACCCAAAAGCATCGCCGCAATGCATCAGAATGCATCCATGCTCAGTAAGACCTGGACATCGGAGCAGCCCCAATGAGCCATGGGCCCCCCTCGCTGCTGGATGAGAAAACTTCCTGGGCGGAATTCGGAAGGGGCCTCGGAGTTTGGAGTTTGGCCATGGCCATGAAGCGCCGCGCTCGCGGGACGAAGGCAAGCAGCACCTGGATCGACGCCTCACGAAGGCGAGTAGGGTCTGGGCGTCCGACGTCAGAGTGGTGAGTTCTGTCTGACTCCAAGGCACTGACAGACACTCTGCGGCTGCAGAGGCCAACGTAGCGGCCCTCAGGAATCCCTTTGCAGCACTGCTCAACTTCAGTGCGTGCTGGGTGCTTGCTTCGTGGTATCAGCGGGGAAAGGGGGAAGTGTACTGTGTGGGGGCCATCAGGCCTCTGTCTTTGAGTCCTCACCTGTCAGCCGATTGGGAGTCGATGGTTTGGGTGCACGATTTGGTCCAGCTTTGTCGTCTTCAGCAGACAGGCTGTACTGACAGATCCTGACAGGCTTCACGTAGCTTTGATGTAGCATTGTGCGCGGCGAGGCTTGTTCAGTCGCGTGGCATTCCTGTCGCCCTGGAGGGTAAGGACCCGGGGCCATTTGGCCATCCCTTCAGCGTGGAGCTGTTGCAAGCTGCACTCGAAGGACCTGCTCTGTCGTGCACGAACCGGGAGCGGCAAGACTCTGTGCTACGCAATCCCGCTTGTCAGCGACCTGGTTGTGTTCAGAGATATAGGAGTCCACGGGGAGTCCTGAAACTGCTGGCATGTCTGAGGTGCAGCGACTGCTTCAAGAGGTGGAAGCCAAAGGCAAGCGAGGATGTTATGCATCCGGTCCTTCGAATGGTCTTGCTTCCGGTAAGGTTCTGCGACACCTCTGAGTGGTCTCATACTAGTTCCCACCAAGGACAGAGCTTTGTCCGTTAAGAGTCGTGCCGGTTGGCCGAAGCTCCAAGCCTGGCCTTTCGGGCCAACCTTTGCCAGGAGCTCATAGCTCAGGTACACCGCGTTGTGACTTCTTTGCCCGCCGGTCCTGTTTGACGCTGCATGTGCAGTTGTGCATGTGCAGTTGCTCTGCTACTTTTATGCGGCAAGCAGGCTAGGCTTCTGTTTCGATGTTCTCACCGTGGACATCCTCCTCTCGGGTGTTTCGACCTTGGGGCATGGCTGGGGGAGAGCCTCCACTTTCGCAGAAGTCGAACTGCCGAGGACAAGTACAGCAAAGCAGAGCTGCCTGTGATGCCCTTTGGACGCATCTTAACAGATACTGAAGGAGATGAGTGGAGCGCGACATGAGACAATAGTTTTGTGTAGGTCACATTGGCAAGGCCGTTGATCCATACGAAATGTCAAGCGGTCTTAAAACTCCATCCGAAACAAGGGGCTTTCACTCTGAGCTGTCGCCCTGCATGGCTTCGTCTTGGCCATGCTCAGTGTGTGTTGATCCTAGCGGCCCTAACGTGGCAGGTTGGTGACAACACCTTCCTCGCTTCTTGCACTGGTGAAGCAACGTGAGGCAGGATGAATGTCGGATTCGGTTTCAGCGGCCCAGCGGTCTCGTGCTTTCAGGCCAGAGGTGCCATGAAACCGTTGTCAGAGCGGAGCTGGCAAGTTTGTGATCACTTCAAGACGTTATGAAGCAAGTTGCTGCCAGGACACTCAAAGTCTTGATTCTGGACGAGGCTGACCTTATGTTTTCATACGGTTACGAGGAGGATGCCAGCTCCCGAGACAGTGTCATCATCCCCTTCCACCTCAGAGAGCGACAGTTTGCCAAGGTCAAAGCTCTTTGTGCCTTGATGCCACCCAAATACCAGGTCCGCAGTCTTGTTTGTCTTTCTGCACCAAAAGCAAGGCTTGTGCTGGCAGGCGATGCTGGTCTCTGCGACTTTGTCAGAGGAAGTTGAGCAGCTCAAGGCAAGGACTCGTCGCCGCTCTGAGCTGCGAAGGGACGGCATTCTTGTTTCTGGAGGGCCTGATGCTCCACAAGCCGGTCGTCCTCAAGCTGGAGGAGCCGCGCGTGACGGGAAAGCTTACACAGCCGGCGCCCCCAAAGGATGCCTCCAAAGTCATTCTCGAAGTGTGGACTTTGCGTGCATGATCAGGTTTTACTTTGTCTGCCACAAGACCGACAAGTACCTGATCATCTATACGCTGCTGATCCTTGGATCTGCAGAAGAGAGCGTGCCTCGCATTGACCCAACTTGCGACCTTCGTAACGTGGTTTAGCTGCCTGCAGGAAGCTGCAGCTGATACAGGGAAAGACGCCTCGCCCTTAGCCCCTAATCAAGATCGAAGGTTGCGTGAAGACGCAGCGGGCGGCCCATATGCCATACTGCTTTGAGGCTTATTTTCGTGCAGAGCATTGAAGCGGCCTATCGGCTTAAGATCCTGTCCGCTACTCGGAGCCCGGCTGTGCCATCCTGAGCCCTCGAAGTGTCGAGTGGGGGAGGCTGGAGCGCTTCAGCATTAACTCCGCCGTGTTGAACTCCGAGCTACCGCACGCTAGCCGCCTGCAGCTCACCTCGGAGCCCCCGCAGAAGACTCTCTGTGCCGCCCCCGACTCTCTGATCTGAGGTCAGAACATCATCGACTCCTTCAATCAGGGGGCAGTGGAGCTGCTTGTTGCCACTTGACCGGTCTGTATCGCTTCTGCAATGGAAGCACAGGCAGCTGTAAAGTCGCCGTCCAGCATGAAATCCTGAGGCCACTGATGAGGGCCTTGGGGGCAATGAGGACAGAAACTGCAATGCACGCACGTGCAGAGCGAGAGCCGCCGAAGGAAGAAGTGGCCGAGGCCGGACCAGCTTGGCTCCGTTGCTTCCACGGGCTCTGGCTCTTCTCTGGCTCTTGCACTTCGAACGCTGTAGGAGGGCTTACCCAAGTTCGGACAGCTGCAGACCGAAGTTACGAGTGCTTCAAACTACCTAAGCTTTGAGCCCAGGGTGCTCATCAAGCTAAGCGGGCAAAACTGAAGCATAATCTGCAAGGGATGGCAGTGGTGTGTCCCTCCGGCCATGGACTCCTGGCCCAGTGTCGGAGATGAGCTCCGAAGAAACGGGCCCTGATTCAGGGACCGATGCTCGCATCGAGACCGGAGGTGGGTGTGTCTTCGTGTCGGGAGCGGCTCAGCATTTGTCCTTCCAGGATCCATGAGCCTTCGAGGTTTGCGCGGACGCTCAGGGAGTTTGGAGACGAGTCGCTAGTCCCTGAGACGTCGAACTGAAGGCGCTCCAGCTCCGTGTTCAGACGTGTGGCATCGCATGGCATGTGCAGCTGCAAGTGTTGTGTCTCCAGGTAGGGGAGGCCACCGACATGGCCGCTGACAGAGCTGACGGACGTTGGCTGCAATTTCGTCGCTGGGCATCTGTGCTTCCGAGCTCTCAGCGCTGGAGCTTGCGAGTGGGGCTTGGTGACCATCAACGCTTCGGAGCGATGATGTGCCGATGACAGCCGAGACAAGCTTCAGCGTGGCAAGCCGCGTGAATGAGTTCACTGCACAGGCTTCAGCGAATGCGATGCACCCCGGCAGCACTAGACCCGTTCAGAAGACCAACATGGGGGCTTCACTCGCGCTGCCTTAGGTGCGCCTCTGCCTGATCGGTCTTCGTGAGCGAGTTGGCGAGTTGAGCTCTTTCTAGAGTTTAGGACCTGAGCTTCTAGGGCCTGAGTGCACCAGAGCTTTCCCAAACACTTCGGGCATTCGCCAAACTGCAAGCAAGAGGCTCTTAGCTCCCTTGCTCAGAGTCTTTGGAATCCGTAGCCTCAGCTGCAATTGCACTCTCGCCGACAGAGCCTGCAAGCTTGGCGTGGGCAGCCGCAGCAGCTCGCTTGGGTTCCAGCGAGAAGCTGTTGGAGACCATCGCTGGCACCGCCATCTGCACTCTGCAACAATCCCGTGCGCGCAATCCTGCAAACGCCTCTTGGGCTTCCGCGGTTATGCGATCTGAACACCGGCCCTTCCTCGCGGCAGTGGCATCACAGACGACTTCGAGCATTGCTGATTTCGGAGTTCAGAGCGTTTCCAACACGTCATGAAGGCCTGCCCGCTTGAACGCTTTCGGCATCCCCTTGGCAGCAGCTGCTTCGATGCGGGCGTCGCAGCTGCTTGGAGGGCTCAACGTGCAGAACACAACAAACACACTCTGGACATTCGCTGCTGTGGTACATTGGGATGCAGCGTTGCTGCAGGGTATCTCCAAAGAAGTGATTGTGAAAATGAACGAGATTGATTCACGGAGCCCTGGAAACATCGCTCGATGGTTCGCGCGCCTGCTGGCTCATGGCACGCTGCCTCTGCAAGCATCAGGCGGTCGGGCTTTGGCTTACGTTCGAACGGAGTTCGCAGCTCAGAGCACTTCGAACTCCGTTCGGACATTTGCGCAGCCCAAGCTTTCAGGCCAGAGATTTTTCTCTGCCATGGGCGAGCTTGGCACCAGGTGCGACTTTGATGCGCAGGGGACTACGAACACATTGTGGGCTCACGGCACTTGCAACGTCTTATTTCTGTCGTTGGTGGCAGCGCTGAGAGAACAAGCCCAACAGAAGCTTCCCACGCTTGCAGCGCAGAACCTCAGCAACATGGTTTGAAGATCGGCACGACCGCAAGTTTAAGGGAGGGCACCGGCATATGCTACCGCACGCTGCACAGTTGCGAAGCGCGCAGAGCCCAGACCGCAGAATTTGGCGAACAGATTCCGAGGTTCCAGCAAGTCAGGCACTCGAGGTGTGGCTTCGTTTGAATCAACGAGAGGCTGTGCGCTAAAGCTCATGAAGGTCGAATCCAGCTGCCAGGATCCTTCCAACGGTGCTTGAGCTTTCGCAGCACTCCGAACGGAGCGCATGCCACTCTCGCACGTGCTCGGATCAATCTGCCTCAAGTCCATGCCTGAGCCTGATCATCAGAACCTGGCAGGCACCGCACGGGCCTTCGGCCTCTCAGATTCGCAGGGCGCCAGACTTCTCACAGCAACTGCGTCCACTTCAGCCGCCCGGCTGGGGGACTTTGGGCCACTGAGCCTGGTGAGCCTCGCGTTGGCTTCCGCAAGGACAACCTGGCGTGGCGAGGCGCTGCTGCAAGCGACTGCGGCGAGAGCTTCAGCAAAAGCGCAGCAGCCCAGCCCGCAGGGCTTGGGGAACCTGGCGTGGGGAATGGCAACAGCTCTTGTTCCCGACAAGTCCTCTTTGGAAGTCTTGGCTTTCGAGGCGAGGACAAGCGCTCGAAGAGAGAGAGAGAGAGAGATATAGAAGTAGCCATTTTGGCTCAAGCCGCGAGTGGTTCGAGCCCCCGGCCCGTAGCTGAGAGTAACTAATCCGAAGGGGGAGCAGCCAAACTGATCCGAGAGAGAGGGGCCAGGCTGCTAGAGGTGAGCCATTCATCGTGCAGGGGAACCTTGCAAAACTACGCGTCTTCTTCTCCCGCGCCGAGCGCAAGGACATCGGCACGGGCACACCTGAACGTGAAGTCTGCGCTGACCGTCGGGGACTTTGACAAACCTCATCGCTGGCGTGATCGGCGAAACTTTGCACCGCCTTTGACCTGGTTGCGAGTCGCCGGGAGCTGAAGGGGTCGCAAAGAACAAGCAGGTTGTGCAACGTGATCCTATCTTCACCTCAAGGAGAATGATATCTTCGAGCTCTGCCGGTTCGGGGGAAGCGGCCCCTGCTGCAGGGGGGACGGGAGCTCCGCCACAGACAAGCCCCAAGCGAGCCCGTGAAGTCCAGGAGGACGAGGGGGCGACTGAACGCGCGGGGACCCCCCTGACCCTTGCCCTTCTCCAACAAGCCCTGCAGGTGAACCAACAGCAGATCACTGATAGCATTCAGGAATCGATTGCAGGGATCGGACATCGTGTTGCCCAGGTGGAAGCCAACATGGGGGAACATGTGAAACGCACCACGGAACTCCTGGATGCCATGACCGACCGCCATGTTCACATCGAGCAGACAGTGAACCGTGTGGCCTCAGGGCATGCCGAGCTTTCTCGGCGCCTTGAACTCCTCGAGGGAAAGTTTGCCACTGCGACCTTTTCTACTGCAAGCACCACCCGCACAGACGGGAGTACAGACCCCAACCCGCGACCTGCCATCGTGGTGGGTGGTTGGGATAACGACCAAAGCGGGGACGAGACACTATGCCTCGTGAAGCAGCACTTAGAAGACTTGCAGTGCAACTTGGATCTTCAGGACGCCTTCGTCCCAGGCATTCGTCGTGGTTTCGCTATTGTGCCCATCGCTCCCCGACCCCAAGAAGACGTTCCTGATTACCGTCGTCGTGTCAGGGAAGCCCTTCAAAAAATCCGTGAGGCAAAGATCATCACTGGGGAAAAGCCCCAGGGCGGGGAACGCTACCTCTGGGCGGCCATGAGCGAAAGCCCAGAACGACGCAAGCGAGCTCAGTTCGCGGGGAAGATCAAGCGCCTCGTGCTCGAGGAATCCGGGGACAAAAGCCAACTGGAGGTCGAGTTCGGGACTG
>CAJNJA010008480.1:0-15422 GCA_905231915.1 Symbiodinium necroappetens
GTCGGAGTTCCATCTCAGCTCCAAGCTCTGAGGCAGCAGCCCTGCATCGAGGAATGACCCATGGCAGGCTTCCCTAGGATGATATAATATAATATAATATAATATAATACAATATAATATAATACAATACAATATAATACAATACAATATAATACAATATAATATAACATAATATAATATAATATAATATAATATAATATAATATAATATAATATAATATAATATAATATAATATAATATAATATAATATAAGATAACATATATATATATATCCGTACAGCCTGGTGCCCCACACCCCAAGGAACCAGCTCCTGGGCTCACGAACACCTCAGAGGGCTCGGGGCCTTTTCGCTTGGCTGCTTAGTCCCATTCTTACTCTTGTGCTTTGGGTTTAGGGCTTAGGGTTTCTGAGGGTCTCCTATTTTCGGAAACCCCCCATGTTGTTGTGACTGGCTCCTTTTGAAAGCAGCTATTGGTATGATTCGCTATGAGTGTCAATATGAAAGCAGCTACCAGTCCATCAGATGGCTGTAGCTATCAGAAGACCCCCAGCAAAATGCAGCTCCCCTGCTATGTAGCTGGTCCCCCCATCGCTCTTTGCATGAAGGTAGTATGCAGGAGCTGTCTGGGGTCGTAACCCGCATGATATGTAGGAGCATTCATTTCTATGAGGCCTTTGAGGACAGGGCTTCCTACTCTCATCTACTGAGGGCGAATGGTATGACAGCGAATTTCTGAAGAACAAGGGCACAAAAGACGCAGTTGCACGCACTGATTCCATCCCGAGACGGACGTGTACGCAGGAGCTGGCTCGAATCCAGGCCAAAGGCACTTGCCCAAACATGGCAACATCGAAATCCCAGGCCCTCAAGTTACTGGAGTTGGACCTAAGTTAAGCTACGCCTAAGACCCGAAAGCCTGGGTCTGATGGGTTTAGGGCCCTTTTTTTGGCTTTCGGCTGGCTTAAAACAGCCCAATCTTGGGATTAGAGGCCCAGAGTTTCGTAAGCCCTTCGCCACGCTGCGAAATCGGAACCTCAAATCCTCAAACCCGACCCTGATATATTTCCTGGAATGCCCAGGGCTGATTCAAGACGAATGCCATCCAGAAAGAGTTGCCCCGATAACTCTACCACAAATCCCTGCTCTCCTGAACCTTAGGGTTTAGGGTTTAGCCTTAGTCCTGCATAAACCCTAAACCCTAAACATCGTATAGCACAATGATTCCCCAACCCTGAAGTGGAGCCCGGGAGCCATTTTTCATCTTGCTGCGGTTGTGCTTCTTGTTGCGCTTCTTCGGCTTCGTGTAACTTGGCATCATCCTGAAGTGACGCAGCTGGGATCTGGAGTTTCGAGGATTCAGGTGTAACGTAGGGGCCTTAATAACTAGAATAGGGTTTTGGGGTACATCATACTATAGCTATAATAAGGAGCCCCTAAAACAGTATAGGTAATTATTAAGGCCCCTATGTTGGCACATAGAACAGGGTTTCGGGGTACCTGAAAGTACAGCGACAACAAAGGAGCCCTATGGAATGATACTTCTGTAGGGTTATTTTTTGACCTTCCCTTGGGCTCCTTACACTTGAGGTATATTCCAAAACACATTTCTCATTGTTCACGCTGCTGTATTTGGGATGGTTATCTCTATGGCATGCCGGCACGGACCAGGAACATCTATGTTTTGAAGTGGCGACGAATAGATCCCAATTGAGAAAAGCATCTCCTGTGACCGCAGGAGCTACGGTGTTAGCAATGGAGGCGAGTTTTCAGTCAAAAGTATGATGAATGGTCCATTGCTCTGCTACGCACACCTCACATTTTTCGGCACAGTTCGACAGATCCTAAACCCCAAGGCCCTGAACCTTTAACAAACTTGTTCGACGACAACTCCTTGATGTGCTGACTCCAGATTTGAGACTACAGAGACATCTTTAGAGCTTGAGTGTAACTAGAGGGGTAGAGCTATGGAGAAAACTATAAGGGGACACGATGACTATTTTTGCACACCCCCTACGCTAACAAAGGCACCGATGCTCCTCACTGAACCCAAGCTTCTGTGCCATCTGCGCGGGCTCCATGACGATCTTGGGCATGATGAACTGTGCGGTCCTCGCTCCATGACTGTGTTATCGGCAGTCTGCAAAAACCGACTTAGGGAAGCTGCGACATGATCAGATGTGAAGTTCCAGCTGCTGACATGGTGTTACACCTTGTAAAAACCACAGCATGTCTCCAGACAAGACCGCAGAGGTTCAACAACTCCTTCTAATCACGTCAGCCTTTGGTCCATAGGCCATGCAGCAGAACAGGGCTGTTAAGTGAGACAAGCGTCGTGGCGGTCATGGCAACGCTGGCCTTGGCTGTACATGACATTTCATCACCTCTCTGTCCAAACCTGCTGCAGAAAAACGCGAATACATGATCTTGGTGCATCCACCTCCCCAGTAGCTGGCCCGACCCCCCCCATGCCTTCCCTTTTATGAGGTGTGGTGTGGTTTGGTTCCCAATCACCTAATCTCCCCTGGCTCAAGCCGCACACACCCCCTGCTCGCGAAAACCCTGCATCCTAAATCCTACAGGTAGAACTCGAAGAATTCCCGTTGTTGGGCAGCTGCTGCAAGGACCTCACACTTGGTCCCTTGTCGAGAGCGTATGGGTCGAGCTGCTGCTGAAAGCCGAAACCTCTTATCAGGACTGAAGACACACGCGCCCTAATTATGTGCACTCAAAGGTAGATAGATAGATGGGTAAGTAGATAAACTTAGATAAACAGGCAAGCCTGGCAGGCAAGCAGGCAGGCAGGTAGGTAGATTGGTACGTAGGTAGGCAGCTAGCTTTCTAGCTTCGCCAGCGTTCTAGTTCTAGCTTCTCCAGCGAGGCGGCGAAATAGATAGGTGAATAGGTACATACACACGCATCAGAGCTTTGCAACAAATGTATGTTGGGGGCTCAGGAGATATGGCACGAGGCACCAAGTTGATGCCGACAGCCCACAAAAGGAGGAGCACCTGAGCTTTGTTCTGTGGGTTTAGGGTTCTAGGGTTCCGGGTCTCGCTGTTCAGGGCTTTAAGGGTTTCTTTGCTGGGCTGAGCATGTGCGTCGGGTTGGAGGAGCATTTTGAAGCTTTCCTGTTGGTTTCTGTCGGAGACACCCACTACACCCTAAACTCGATTGAGTGTGGAACTCCCCTCACTCAAGCCCAGAAACGCCCTCGACCCTTGTCAACACCTTGAACTCTGAAGAATGAACCACTCACAAAAACAAAGGCGTTCATGCGGAGAGCATGAACAACCCTGAACCCTCAACCCCCGGAAAAGCGGTGAGCATGAACAACCCTAAACCCCTAAGAGTTATGAACATGAACAGCCCGAAAACCTAAACACCCTAAGGGCATAAGCACGGACCGAGAGGCCTTGCGGTTGGAGTGCGCATGGGACACTCGCATTTTCTCGTGCTTGTCCTGTCAGTTGAAGCGGGGGCGAGGAAGAAGTAGAAGTATGAGCAGTTGACGCCGTCTTAGTCGTCGTAGTAGTAGTCGTGGTGGTGGTAGTGATGGTAGTGGTCGTCGTCGTCATGTGGTGGGTTCAGGAGTATATAGGAGTGGCAGTAGGGGTAGCAGTGGCAGCTGCAGCAACCGTGGCCGCAGCAGCAGCAGCAGGGCGCCAGCAGCAGTCGCAGCAGCAACAGAAGCAGTAGCCGTATAGCCGCAGCAGGGTGGTAGGTAGGTAGGTAGGGAGGTAGCTAGGTCGGGGTATCTAGGTACTAAAGCATGTTATGTTGTGCACGAAAAAAGCATGAAACCACAAATTCCTAAACTTAAAACCTTCGTAATTTACTTGTAGTTGCGCAGTCCTGCACGGGAAGTGACGGCTCCGCCTTGAAGTCCTGGCCAATCTTAAAAGATGCACCTTTAAGGCTCAATGGCTTTGGGACTTAGGGTTTCGGGCGTCAGGGTCTTTAAGGCTTTGGGTTTTAGAGGCCATGTACTTAAAAAGGTACAAGCAAGGCAGTTCAGAATAATCAGGCAGGGCGTAATTCGGGCCGTTGGGAAATCCCGAAAAGCTCAGAGGACGGTTCTCCATCATTACATGCTGCCCTGGCTGTGCCTTGCACATCCGACTCGTATAGGCGTAGCTAGGGTTTTGGCGGTGATGAGGGTTTGATGGTTTTACATGGTTTTCAGAGTTAAGGATGGTTCTGGTTTCAGGGTTTAGGTGTACTAAGACGGCTTTACAACTACATATATACGTTTATATATTTATATAGACATATACGTAACAAAACTATATATATATATATGTATATGTATGTTATATATACTATAGCATATTGTGAATGTGAAAGCAATATCTTATTAGGTTGCAGGGTCTGGAGCGTTGCCCCCATGAGGTAAAGGCGATCTGCTCTGTGGTAGCTTCGGAAAGTCTATGGATCCATGCAAAACCGATGCCACTATGGTCCCTGAACCCCAAGCCCTGCCGAACACGTCACACCACAAACACGGTCTCCGGGACAGAGAGAAGCAAATTGCGATTGCGTTCTGTTCATGGGCACCAATAGAAGCTCACAGGTCTACGAGCATTTCCGGTTTTGGGGTTTGGTTTAGGGTTTAGCCAGAAAGCCCAAAGTTCAGACTACTTTGGAAAACGTAGTCTTGTTGGGCCGTAATCTGATCGAAGTAATATGAGATATGTAGGAGTCGCAGTAGCTGATGGTATCCTCTCAAAGTCCCTGTATGACTTCTTATATGGCATGCCGCAACTCTATTTTGGACAACACTGCTTCATGAATCAATTAAGCGACAGCCCTCAACCCCACAGCCCTGAGCATCCCAACCAGGACAGAGTAAGTCGCGATAGCACAATTACGACTGATACTACCAGTATGAATAGCTGGTATTGGCAGTGCCACCACCACCACCGCCGCCACCACCACCACCACCACGACCGCCACCACCACCACCACCACGCCCACCACCACCGCCGCCGCCACCACTACCACCAACAGCAGCAGCAGCAACAACAACAAGAACAGGAACGAACTCTTTTCAAAGGTAGCGGGTCCTGTTTGCGGGTCTGCAGCACTTCAGTGTCCTTGGCTTTGACGCAGCAGCGTTCTGCTTGTCATGCGATCTGTCACAGCAAGAACCGACAGCGATTCAAGCACATAGAACAACGATGATGACAACACTCCTTCTGCTGCTGCTGCTGCTGCTGCTGCTGCTCGACAACAACTGCAATGCTACGGCTGAGTGATACTAGTGCTTTTGACCCACCAACAAAAATCTACAAACTTGAGAACGGAGAATTCGAAACCACCCAATCTCTACGGCTAACCCCGAAACCCGAAACCCTGAACCCCCGAACCCTACCATCCGAAGACCCCTCCGATGCTTCGCCTCCTCGTCTACCCGAGGGCTTTCTTCCATCTGCAGGGGGGGAGGCTCGAGCTCCGGACTTCCCTTATAACGTTTTTTTGTTTTTTTTTGGAGTTTAGGGCTTCAAACGTTCAGGGTTTGAGGGTTCAGGGTTTCAGGGTTTAGGGTTTGAGGGTTTAGGGTTTAAGGGTTCGGGGTTGAAAAGTTAGGGTTTGGGCTGTTTAGTTCAGGACCACGGCTGGCTTTGTCCCACGGTTCCAAAGGCCCTCCCCCTGTGCCTGACACACACCACGTCAGACTTCCCAGAAGAAAGGAACATCATGATCAGCAATGTAACAATGTACGGGCCTTAACAACTTAGATCAGGGCTTTGGTCTCTTTCCAATTAAAATGGACTTTGGTCTCCTAATGGGTTTTGGTCCCCTTATACTTTGCATGCTTATGTATGATAAGGACCCCCAGACCCGAAATCCTAAGGCCCTAGTTAACACTATGGGCAAGTATTCAGGCCTCCAAAAAAACCGCTAAGGATGAGACAAACCCAGGGGCCTGCCATTCCGGAGAGACTTCCTAATTACCTATACTATTTTGGGGGGTTCCTTATTATAATTATAGTATAATGGGCCCCAAAACCCTTTTCTAATTTTTAAGGCCCCTATAGTACCAAGAGCCCCATACCAGTCTTCCCCCGAAGACTCTTGGAGCACGGGTCAAAATTCGGGACCCCTACTTTAGGGATATATTGGGGTCTCAAAGCACTTTGATCACATCACTGATTTTGGACGGTTATTACAACTTACCGCTCAATCTGACCAACTTTCTTGCAGCTGGTTAAGGGTTTGGGGATCGGGGCGTCATTGCAGATATTGCAGCAACCTTTCCCGTCAACACATCTGATCCGGAACATCTCCAACAACCCCTCACCCCAAATGTACAAGCTCACGCAGTACGCGAAGCAGAAGAATCCCTACTAAAACTGTCAAACCCTAAACCCTGAACGCCAAACCCCAATATACCGTAAACCCCGTAACGTTCAGCGCCGAGGGGGCCAGCCTCGCAACGGCGCAGCCGACCTCTTCGGGGGAAACAAGGATGGGGCTGGGTGCAGGGTTAGGCCCAGGGCCCAGAGCTTGATCGTTTCGGCTTCTTTGTCATTCTGGACGGGTTTGGGGGTGGACCTGTGGGCTTTACTGTCGTACATATTTACACAGGGCTTCACTTCGTACATAATGTAGACCCTTGTGCTATACCAGCGTTTAAAAAAATTCATCAATCAGGGCTCTACGGTACTTAAACTAGGAACCCAATGCCAAAAGCGGATCCCGGATGCAGAGGATCCGACCTGGCCTTGTCCTTACTGGCAAGGTTCAAGCAAGCAGACCCAAGGCCAAAATTCGAGGTTCCGGGTACGCTCACAATATAGGGGCGGTTTACGGTTAAGGTCAAGGGTGTCTGGAGAAAGACCAACACAGGCGAACTGCTCGACCAGTCTGCTGAAGAGCTATTTTTTGTTTTGCTGTAACACTAAAAAGCATCTTGCGGCGTCTAGTCCCAAGCACTGGTTAAACAGTGGACCCCACTGAGTCACATGTAACAATTGTAGGCAGAGGACTAGGCTGGGGCGACCCTTTAAGGGATGAAAAAAACTATTCCTCAATTTATAAGCAACACAGACAGGAGGCAATCTAACTAAAAGATCCAAACACAACTATTTTACGGATCAGTCAAACTGTTCCTATTTTGTAAGCAACATAGAAAGGAGGCAAGATAACGTGCGTTCCAGGTGGAGGGCTTGCCCTCCGTTTGCTTCCGGAATTCCACCATTATAGGGAAGAGCATTTTGTCAGTCCAACAGAACCCTCTAGAATTCGGGGTGTAAATCCTGCTGGCCGTGCGTGACAATCTTCGCTCCGTGCCTGAGAAGCGCCAATACTTGGATTAGAGCCTCTTGGCTCTGGTCCGGAACGCAATCCGGCCGCGCCCGGGTGTGTATGTGTGTGTGTGTTTGTGTTTCTTTGCTGGCATAGATCTGTTAAACACGCCTTCTCATTTGACGAGTCCGGCTCATCATATATCTTAAACACGCTGGCGGTTCCGGGTCATCATATTCGTTAAACATGCCGCGTCACTTGGCGATTCCGATTCATCCTTTATCTTAAACCCGGCCCCTCATTTGGCGATTCTGGTTCATCGTCTATGTTGAACACGCCCCCTGATCTGGCGAGTCCGGTTCATGATATATAGATACAGATAATATAGATAATATAGATAATATAGACAATATAGATAATATAGATAATATAGAGAATATAGAGAATATAGAGAATATAGATAATTCAGATAATATAGATAATATAGATATTCTAGACATTCTAGATATTATAGATATTGTAGATATTATAGATATTACTATAAATATAGATATTACACTAAACACGCTCCCTGATAATATATCTTAAACACGACCCCTCATTACATTCTTGACATGCTTCCGGAATCCCGCCAGTGCAATTCTGTCAATCCAACAGAACCCGATAGTACTCGGGGGAAATCCTTCTGGCCGTGCTACTTGTATCAAGCTATTGTTGCTTCCTCCCCCAAACACACCTACCAATGAAGGCCACGCGCAAATCGATGAACAATCAACGAACAGTTGCCTTGAATACATGGTCAGCGCGCTCTTATCATTCTGCTGAAGGCCACTTCTCGTAGTCTCATATGTTCTCATCACGGCTGGCAGTATTGGTCGCACTCTCTGTTTCGGATAGCAAAAGAACGGGAGGGCATAGCACGCCGCTCTTGAAAACAAGCCTGCATGGCCAAAAGGCAAAGGGGGGCGGGGGGGGGCGCCCACGCCACTTGCAAACAGAATGCTCCTAGAAAGGCTCCTTGAAGGAAGGTCCATTGATGGTATGCCATTCTGTGAAGCAGGTTCGCATCGCTTAAAATATCCCACTTGCTTATGTGCTTCCAGGTTAGATTTACGTGGCTTGGTGTAGAACTGAAATGGGTGGATGTAAATTTAGATTTATCTGGGCAACTGTGTGGACGCGGCAAAAAGTACACTAAATGGTGGATGTAAGGTTGATGAATCCAGCACCTAGTCTGCTTCACTCTAATGCCTGAGCCCTCCAGAAGCTCAAAGCCTGACAGTGTCGCAGCACGGAGGCTTCCTTTTTGCCCGTCTGCCCAGCTCCACCCCGATTGCTGTGCTCAAGCAGCTGTTCTGCACTAGATGATTTCCAGTTTGGGTATTGTTTCCAGGAGGTGCTTGAAGCAGGCCCTGGACGGGGGGGTCTTTTCCATCTCCTGGTTTGCTCGTTTGAACCAGGTGTAAACTTGAAACGACCAGCCGTCGATCTTTTTGGCCGACATGAAGTCTACGTTAAAAAACTTTGGGCAGTCCACGAGTACAGTGGACCATTGCAAGGAATCCCCGGGGACATTGACGCAGCCATCAGCGCGAACCATGGGGGCTGCATGGAAAGAGAGCCTCGTCCTTGGAACGGAGTTTGGCAAGCTCTTGCCGAACCAGTCTATGTTCCAAATCATTCTTCCTGAGGTTCTCAACCTCAAACTCATTTTCCTTGGATTTGAGGGTCTCGGTGGCTTTTGCCATCGCACCGGATGCCTTGGCCTTAGTTGCAGCTTTGTGCTTTGCATCTGCCTCTTTCTGGTTGGACTTCTTGTCAGGCAAGCCCCAGTGCTGCGGGAATGGCTCCAAGCTGCCGAACACGGCAACGGCCTCAGCGCTGGGGCCACCCGGCGTACCGATCAGTGCACACGAATAAGAAATCCTACCTAAACTTCGAAATATGGTCCGACTAAGTGCAAGGATGTTTAGGTTCCACAGTCCTGTTTAGCGACCTCCAACAACACTGCCGCTCCAATAACAAAGCAGTGGGTGTGGAGGTGGAGGCTGCCAGCCATTTCGTACTCTCGCCAGCCTTGGCATCTTGGGGGTGGTCCATGCACAAAGCACGGAATAAGCGACCCGTGCAGAATGTCCACGAGCTTGTGAACATCAGCATCGGCGCAGACTGGAAGGGTGTCCACAGACTCCTTGAAGAACTTGCCGGGACCACATGGCACAGGCCTTGCCATGTGCCTGGCCGAGGCGCTGAAGAGCGTCGAACAGAGACAGACCATGAGCAGCAGGGCGGCCACGGCAAAGGTGCGCGGGAAGCCTCACCAGGCTGGCATCAGCCGCACCCTCAGATGGCCAACAACGACTGCCGGGCCTTGCTGAGCATCCAGGAAACTCCCGCAGAGGACTGCCGGGTCGTCGTGTTTCGTGGCAGCGCGGACCTCTTACCACAAGACGTGGAGATGCGCATCAATACGGCAGCTGTGCACAAAAAGGCCGGAAAGCGTGCAAGCTATGCAGCGCGTGGAAATAAGTCCATCGGCCGGAGAAGAAAGGGGTTGCAGACCTGATGAAGCTCTCTTCGCGCCACGGTCTGCTCGGATCGCACTGCCTTGGCCCGCCTTGCGGCCAACTGTGAATTCTTTCATGGACAGAATTTCCGCTGGCGCCGAGCAGAGCTCGCGTGCGAGCAGCAGTTCCACGAGCAGCCTTGCCGTTGGTAGGCATGGGCAAGCCGATTGCGAATGTTTCAGAAGCTGTAGTCTCGCCTGGGAGTTTTCGGGGCTTGGGGTTTGAGGCAAAGGAGCATATGAGACCTCTAATCCCGTGAAACTGCTTAGGGGCAGAGTCTCTCACTTATTATCAAGTCCTGCGGGATCCCAAACCCTAAACTTCCTAAACAAGTGAAACTCTGCATAGACTGCGTAAAACTCGTGGAGAACCTTTATGAAAACAAGATAAACACTGTATAGATACCGTTGAAGGGGGGGGACCAGAGGGGGGGGGAAAAGAACAGGGCCAGGGGGTGGGGGGGGGGGGCCCCACCCCTCTATCGAAGGGGTATGCTATGCTTTGCGTGTTCCGTTGTCTTTTGCCTTGTAGTCTGCTTTTTAAATGGTCCCTTAGATAGTATTTTTGCTCCCTTAAATGTTTTTTGGCCCGTTAAACGCCTTAAGCATTTTTTTTAACCCCTATCCTCCCGAGTACAACATCCCACATCGCCACTCCCACAAAGTACCATGGACGACCCAAGCCTCCTAGGAACACACAGACATCTCAAGCCGCCTTTACTAAGAATGCTTCTCAAACTCAAGTAGGGGCTCTGTATGGAAGAGCCCTTTGGAGCCTAGGGTCTGAATAATGACTACTACTATTCCCTCACACCCTCAATATCATCATCTTAGCGTAGTCCCTAACATCCAATTCTCATGGATACGAGTAAATCCACCCACGCAAAATCCTACGAAGCTCTAATTATCCAGGAGCCTGTATGAGGCCCTAAAACACATAAACCCCTCTATATATATATATATATTTCTATCTCTCTCTTTCCCTCTCTCTCTTTGTATATATATATACATATATATATATATAAATAACCTATCCTAACAATTCAGACCCCCGTACAATAGACTCTTCGGGGGGGACCAACCTTAAACCCCGAAAGCCCTAAACCCCTGAAACCTAAAACGAGCGTGCGACGTGCCTGAGAGTAGCACCAGCAGGAGCGCCCCTGCCAGAGCCGTAGTGGCCATGACCGCCAGCACCTCCGAGGCGCCCGGAAAGGGCTAAGGGTTTAGGGCTTTAGGGTTTTTAGGGCTTTAGGGCTTCAGGGTTTTAGGGTCGTAAGGCTTTAGGGCTTTAGGGTTTTTTAGGGCTTTAGGCTTTAGAGTTTTTAGGGTTTTAGGGCTTTAGGGTTTTTAGGGTTTTGGGGGTTTTAGGGCTTAGGGTTCCAGGGTTTAGGTCTAGGGTTCAAGGGGTTTCGAGGGATTAAGGGTCTGGGGTTTGGGGCAACCGCCAACCTCCAAAGCGCTAGGCCTGTGCCCACACCTTTGTCCCAAAGAGGTGTAGTAAAGAAAAGCCTGCGTAGCAAAAGGGCAGTACAGTAGGATTTAGGGGCACGTTGATTGTTCTGCAAGCATGCGAGAGTTTGCAAGGCAAAGCTGAACCCTTTATCCAACCCCCTCCCCCACTCGAGTCGAAACTTTAGGGCCAGGAAACCTACGTGGGCCCCACACCCGAAACCCTGCACACAAAATTTGTGACCCAAACCCCAGGCCAAAAAAGCCTTAACACAAAACATTACAGTCTGCGAACCTGTCATCAACTTTCAGCTGAGGTACCCCAGCTCCTAGGTGCTGATCGATGCCCTCCTGGGCCATGACCTAAGGAGCAGAGGAGCCGTAAAGATTTGTTTGCCTAAAAACTAGAGATCAGGATGCATGGATGTCCGGGTTTAGGTTCCGGGGTGACTGCGCTTTGTCCATGAGTTGTTTCGGGATTCCTAAACCCTAAACCCCCTAAACCATCTGAACCCTTTGCAGGGATGAGCTCACTGGGGTTAGGGCTGAGGACTTTAGGATTCGGCTTCGCACGGTACCAGGCCTACATGGACCAGGAATGAAGGTGTGGGCCCTTTTCTCCCTGAAACCCCTCCCCCCTTACAATCGCCTCGACACCACTGAACCGATCCGACATGCATACAGAAAAAACAAGCAAACAAGTACAGTCACCGCACAAGTAAATGCATGCATGCATGCATGCATGCATGCATGCATGCAGTTTCGCGTGTATGTACGTATGTATGCATGTATACAAACATATTGCATGCAGTTCTGCAAACGACATCAAGGCTGCTTTGACACCATAAGGGATCGTGTTATTCATGACTCAAGCCCCTAGCCTACACCCTGAACATTATCCCTCTTTCTTCTTTTGGTCCTCTGTGTTCGATTTTCTGAAGAGCTAGACTCGCAAAATCTAATCTAGGATAGGACCTGTGTGAAACACACAGACGCACACACACACACATTAAATAAGTAAATAAATCAGTTAACCTATATATATACACACATGCAACTTAAAATGTTCACAATTGTATATATATATATACATACAGTTACATACATATATATATATACATGTGTGTGCAAGATGTCGTATATACATTTTTTCAATGAGGGCTCCGCCATTTTCAATATAGAGCCCAAACAACAGCTAGAGGCTTTCTGTGTAGTACCCACAAATCTATAGTACTAGGCATCGACCCAACAAGGATCAGGTTGCCTAGTCAGCTACTAAGACTAAGATAAGGGTAGTCCTCTAAATCGGGTCCCCTTTTCTTTAGGTCCCCAATAAGTAGGACACGCTTATAAAAAGGACCCTAAAATGGACCCCAATTTAGAGAACTACCCATAAAGGCATGGGGCCCTGAAAGATTCCAAGAGGGCGCACACCCTTTTCTGAGCGCTGCACGATGGCCGCCACCCCGGCTAAGTTGCTGAAGGCCTGCACAAGTGCAGAGCAGACTTCTTGAAACTGGGGCGCTAGGGCATCGGTCGTTTAGGGCTTATTGGGTTCAGGGTGTAGGGTTCCTGCATCGTGGCACGAGCTCTCTGCACGTATGATTTTAACACTCTTGTGGAAACCCCATCAACCCCTTACTAATAAACTGTCGTGAACCCCCCCCCCCGCCATAATAATAGTGCTATTGTTGTTGTCATCATCATTATTTCTATTGTTGTTCTTCTTCTTTTTATTAAAAGAATAAGTATACAATCACGCATCCAACTCTGTGCCTAGCCAGAGTCGAGATCCCTCTTCGCTTCTGGAAGCCCTGAATACTTAAGCAACGTCAACCAAAAACAGAGCCTGAACCCTAAACCCAAAAGCTGAGACCCTGAGCCCTAACGTCTTCCCCCTGTGAACCCCTAGCTTAACTAGTGACGTATGCTATTGTGATACTGTCACTCTGACTTTAGCGTATTTTACAATCACTGGCAGTGTCTTCGACCTTTTTTGGTTGTAAGCACATGCAGTGCCTGAACTTGGCTTCAGACCTTTCAGCGCAGCAAAGCCTTCTCTGGACTTCTCCGAGGACAAAGCACGAAGACACGCGCGCCTCTGAACCCTGAACCCTAAAATCGAAGCCAAGAAGCCTTAAACTTTGAAGCCTGAAGCCCTAGCATAGAGGTCATGATAGTTACAAGACATTATACTAGAAGCATTTAAGGTTTAGGGTTTAGGGTTTCGGGACTCGAATCATAATACCAGTTGCTAGTAGGGAAGTACTTCGAGTTACTCAGCTCGCTCCTTTTTGGCCCTCAAACTCAGCTCGTTCTTGATTTAAGCGCTCCCACTCGAAACCCGGGCTCTGTGCCTCCATCAGCCCGTTCACTGTGGCTTCCCGGGCAGGAAAGCAGACCTCCCGACCGCACTGAAGAGGTAAGCTGTTCGGGGTTTAAGGCCTTTAGGGATTAGAGCCCTAAACCCCTGGTCCCTTAAACCCTATAATATAATATAATATAATATAATATAGCATAAATATACTATAATCCCTAAACTCTGAGTATTGCTCCAGGGGAACACACCGACACTCACAGCTGCAAACGAAGCCAGGCCATGCGAAGCGGGTCGTGTACTATTAGTATCCCCAACATCAATGTTCTTGGCGCTTTGGAACCCTTCTGTAGTACAGTACACCACACTCAAATGCTTAGTGCAACTATTTACGGGCCCTTCTAGTGGACCGTGCTGCTCTGCACGAAATATCAGCATGAATGCGGTAGCAATGTTCATTCTGAGGCCATGGCAGCAGATAATACCGGCAACAGCACTACAAACCACACCCAGCACGACAAAACCCTAAACCCTAAACCCCTAAACCCCTGAACTTAGAGGGTTTAGTATTAGGGTTTAGAGGCTTAGGGTCCGACATCCGAACCAGGCCTCACTACCCAGCTCGGCGGAGCAGCCCCAGCCTCCGGACAGGGCCGTCCGGAAGTCTGTGGGGGTTTCCGAATATAGGGGACCCTAATATAGTACCCTAAATAGTAGGATCCTTATTATAATTAAGGACCCCAAAATAAGGTGCCCCTAATTTTCGGAAAGTCCCATGTGTAGAAACATGCTGACAGGCGCGAGTTCTGCCAGGCATTGCCTTGTACTGCATGGTACTTAAAAGTGTGTGAGGCCGTATTATATTATGTTGCGTATGCTTGTAACTTGTGTGGAGTTGCATGGTGGATTTGACAAGGCTTCGTCGGGGGGCTCAATGGTTGTGAGTACTTATCACAAGGAACCCTAAGGAATGATATTGGTAATTATTTATCCCGGAGGATATAGGTGCCATCGGCTATACTGGCTGGGGGTGTCAGGATATTATGCCTCCTAGGCATTGTGGCTCCCAAGGCTTTTGATACCTTTCTGATCGAAGGAGTGATCTGTAAATACCACGGTTTTTGTCTTGCACATGCAGGATTGAATGGCCTAGAAACTATACGAGAGGTTTCCGGGGGCACTTTGTGGGCCAGTCGTGCGTCGTCGCAAGTTTCAGCGGCAAAGACCGCCCCGAATGGAGATCTCTTGCCCGGAAAGTTTGACCGTGAGTTTCGGGTTTAGGGCTTGGGGGTTTCATATGGTGTCGGAGTCTGAAGCTCAAACCTGCCTTTCAATCTCAGCACTATAACATGGCTGAAGCCTGAACGCGTACGGTCGTGGCCTGGAGTTGCGAGGCCCATGATGCCAACGGCCGTGATGAAACCAAAGGAATGCCATTGGTAGTGTAGGCACCTGGGTAGATTTGTGGGTGAGAGAAGGTTGTCAATCAAACTAAACCCCTAAGCCCAAAACCTTAAACCCAAAACCCCAAAACCCTCAAACCCTAAGCCGTAAACTTGGGGCCCTAAGCCAAGGGCCGGGCAGGAAACCGACCAGGAGTGACATGGCCATGAAAGAGTTCGAAATCATCAGCGCCACCTTCAAAGCAGATGATGTGTTGGGTTTGGGGCTTTAAGGGCTTTAGGGTTTTAGCATTTAGGGTTTTTAGGGTTTAGGGCTTTTAGGGTTTAGGGTTTAGGGTGCATTTCTAGCGGGATCAAAGACAACGACTGCTTGCTGACTAAGGGTTCTCGAGTTTCAATTCTAAGCCTTAATCCGCCGACCCCTGCTGGGACGG
>CAJNJA010008481.1:0-15422 GCA_905231915.1 Symbiodinium necroappetens
TGCTGCTAATACTACTACTACTTCTTCTTGTACTACCACCACTACAACTACTGCTACTACTACTCCTGCTACCACTACTACTACTACTACTACTACGACGACGACGACGACGACGACGACGACTACGATGACTATTACTACTACTGCTGCCACTACACCAACAGCAACAGCAGCAGCATGGACACTAGTGCATCAGAGCCGATAGGCTCGCTGTTAACACCAGCAACTAGGAGCTGGACATGACAACGACAGACTCTATATTGTCGGTACCAAGACTACTTAAAGCAGTCATCTGCACGACCTGGAAGTTGGTAAGGAATGGTGTGCCTTGCAGTGGCAACCGCTGGCTGCTGTCGGATCTGCTGCGGGGACTCTTAGGCGATTCTAGGAGCCCTTTTGTTGTAACTTCGTCCTAGACGGCTTCCGAAATATGAACATAAATGATCAAACAAAGTAGAAAACAATGGGGAAGCGGTGTTAACGAAGAGGATAATGTTTGGGAAGGCGACATGCTGATGAGAAGGATGAAGAAGATTAAGTCGACGGCGCCTTCGACGATGTTCATGATGTGCTGCTGCTGCTGCTGATGATGATGATGATGATGTGATGATGACGATGGTGATGATGGTGGCGATGAGGTGATGAAGCAATGATGGTCCTGATGATGATGGTGATGACGGCGACGACGATGATGATGATCATGGTCATGTTCATGATCATGATCATGATTGCTGATGCTGATGCTGATGCTCATGCTGATGTCGACGCTGATGCTGATGGTAATGCTGATTGCGATGGTGACGGTGGCGGTGGTGATGACGATGCTGATGATGATGATGAGGAGGAGGAGGAGGACCCTCCCCGACAAAACGAGCTACACCATTCTAGCAACATCTACCAGGAGAGCTTCAGTTTCTTGGCCTCGTCGTCTCCGCCGCCTGGACTTTGCGGGTTTAGGATTGGAGGGTTTTGGGGTTTTGGTCCAGGGGTTCAGGATTCAGTTAAGGGGAGGGACTTTTCAGGAGGGACAGATTCAGGCCACAGAGCCGCACAAGTGTAGCCCCTAAACCTCTTACTCCCTGAGTCGTCAAAAGCAGAAACCTTATTCAGAGACCTCGGAGCCCTCCCGTCCCATGAAGTTGGTATATCTGCCTTTCAAAGCTGCCCCTCTAGAGTTCGGGAGATCATGGACGAATCCCATCTGAAGCCCTGATGACATGACGTCCCTGATCATTAATCCGAAAGCTTGAAAGTACCTCCCTCTCCTGGCATATGCCGAGGATTACGAATCCGACACGGAGATGGTGCCGTTCGGTTTTGTCCGCACCTTTCCTGCAGAGAATTGCGGGTCAGAGTTTCGTTCATTCTTACTGAACGAGGTAAGATGGTGGTTGTCATAACTGAGAGGAAGGAAGCCTTGTAGTTCTCCACATCAGATCTTCGGCTTGCGGGGTTGGGCTCAAACTACGGAATGCTCTGGGAACCGTGTACCTGGAGGACCCTCGAACCCGAAAATGGCTACGCTTTTCAGACATCGCATGTAGGGATCAGTGGGTATCGGGTTTAGGTCTAGTTCGGAAGACTTTCTGACTGGGGTCTGGGTTTGGGGCTGGTCAGGACCGAGATTCCTGCTGCAGAAACTCCGAACCCTACCCTCAACGGGTTGCTAGAACCACGAACCCTGCCCCAAAGCCCATATTCAGTTAACTTCGTGATTCTAGCCCTAGCTTTAGGTGCCAACTTCCGGGGTCTCCCAGGCACTCTAGGCGCCTCGGAAGGCTTTAGATTTCAAACCCCCCCAAGCCGAAGTCGAGCTACCCATTTTAAGTTCATACCAGAGACAAAACAATATCCTAGCCCCAAACACTGTAATCTAAAGTCAACATTCTGAAGTCCCAATCAACCCCAACACACCCAAAGATTCGTTTTGTATCTTAAACGTCAAACGAAACGGAATGCCCCTACAAGACCCACACCATCTGGGCAGAAGACGACTCCGACGCAGCGCGCGTCGCACTTGCCGCCGGCGTGGACATGAGCTCCCCGGATGAGATTCGGGCCTTACAGAAGAGGTTTCGGGTCGAAAATCTTATAAGGCTCTTTAACCCAGTGAAATCAGATATTCAGGGTCTTACAGAATCTGTAAGACCCTGATTATCTGATTTCACTGGGCAGAAGAGGTGTGGGGAACTCAGGCTTTTGGGGTCTTTTGGGCCCCGCTGCAGGGCCTGGGATTCCGGCCTTTTTTCGGGGACTCCGGGGTTCAGGGAAGCTCTGGCTTGCTGGGTCCCGGGGCCCAGTGATGTTTGGGCATCTAAGAGCTTTGCGGAGCTCTGAAGGGGTTAGGATTTTTGGGCCGGGGGTTTTAGGGTTGTCGCTCCCATAACACAAAAGACTGGCCTTATTTGAAAGGGAACTGTCTGGGTCTCAAGGTTAGCTTGAAGGAGGGTGGGGGAGAAGGATTTCGAGCTCGGGGAAGTTCAGGGCTTGGAGTCTGGGGCTGGAGACCGTGGCTTTGCCCTTGAAGTTCCTGTGGCTCTTCGTTTGCTCAGCAGACTTTGTTTTGAAATCACAGAAGTCTTAGTTGGGCTGTGTGGACAAGCGTTGCATCAGGCATGCAAAGCGGCGCATTCCGGAGCCATCTGCCGAAGCTTGCCGTGGCTTGCCATGACAGAGATGAGGTGTCGACATGAACGTATGTGTAGTTCTCTAAATTGGGGTCCCTTTTTCGGCCTCTAAAGTAGCACGCTAAAAGGGACCCTAACTTAGGGAACTATCCATATAAAGAAGAGCAGCCCCTCGACCTTAAACCCGAGAAAACCCCGCCGCCGCATTGTGCACCACATAGCCTGAACACAAGAAGAGGCCTTTAGTACCTGGGTTGCGCGGCACGTGGGATCACTGCTCAATGGCATGTGGGATCTTCAGTCCAAGAGTTAAGCATGATGTTAGAAAGGTTCCAGGGCATCTGCTTCGTGAAGAAGGTTTCTTCAACAGCCTGAAAAGCTCTCGGATACTGGAGCGTGTCAGTGGGTAAGTGATACCTTGTGCTAGCAATCATGTCTCCTTATTGTGGTCCCGACATAGTTATACTACAGAACATGCCAGAACCCTCCGAACCCACACGGAGGACCCTGTATCACACCGTGCTGCAACATTCATGTCAACTCCAATGTCCACCCACATCCCTTTAACACTAACAAGAAACATACACCCTAAATCCCAGGCCCAGATGCTAAGTTCTATAAAAGCACACTAAGCCGAACCCAAATCCTGGATCCGATCAGCTGACTTATCCCGAGGGCAGAATCAGGGAGCTGCTCTATAGGGATCTTCTCTGTCCAGGGCAATGCGCGACTAACAGTTTCGTTGGGGGGGGGGGTGGCTAGGCTTCAGGGTCGAACGTATACAGGCTCTAGGTTACACTAAACCCCTACGGGCTTTAGGGTTTGTGGACATGGCCTCGGTGTAGGGTCAGAGACACTCCTCATTTCATGCACTTCGTGTGGTTCTGGGGCGGTTTCTACTATTTCCGAAATATCGAGTAGTCTCTTCCCTAGGGTGCTTCCTCAGGATTCTCCTATGATCTAACCCAAGGTCTTGCTGATACTGTTAAGGCCCCTAGAACACCTTAAGCCGTCGCCTTCGACTGAGGCTCACGGTCGACTCGACATGAAGCGTCTAGACGAGGCATCGCTTGAAGGGAGCCTTGTGGCTGCCTGATACAGCAGCGATAGGCTATAGGGCTGTTAGTACCCGTTTGCCCTTGTTCCTTTAGGTGCCCTTATAGAAACCGAATAGCAGGAGACAAGGGTACCCAAATTATTCAGGGGCTAGTGGGGAGCCTAGGGTTTGGGGCTTGGGCATATGATCGTATACTTGAAACAGATGTTCGATGGGGAGAGTAAGGGAAGCATACTTTCAGTTATTTCAAACTGCCCAAACTCAGAGGTTGTTTAACTTCAACGGGCTAAGCTTGGTGATATGTATGCGGTTTCAGGAAGCCACACCATCGCCGTCTAAGGCTAAGGAATCGTGCGGAAAGGCTCGGAAACTTCCGAAACCATGCGCGTAAACATGTACAGACGAAATCCTAAACCCAAAAGCTTTAATTCCTCAAACCCTGACGCCCTAAAGCCCGAAAGCTCTAAACTCGAAGCCCGAAACCCTAAACCCTCTAGGCCCGTCACCGAAACCCCCGAACCAGAAGACCGACATCCGCCCTTCCCCGGCCCCTCAGCTAAACCTCAAGCTCCGGCAAGGCCGTCCGACACGTTCTGCAGCTCAAGGCGAGACTAGGAGCGCGCAGAGCTGTGACGTTCATACGGAGGTTTCGGGTGTTTTGCCTGTTTTGTTTAGACCAACTGAGGATGCCGCCGTTGCTAACCTCACAGATCCTTCCTTTAGTTTGGGGGAGCGTCCCGAATCGAGGCTTCTGGGAGAGTCATGTTTTTTGCAAGTTTTTCTGTGCAAAACATCGCAAGCCCTGTGGGGTTGGGGGTGCAAAATCCCAAACCCTACGCCGAAAACCTAGACCCCAAATCCCACCCCAGGCCCAAAACTTCAGTCATGACCCCAAGCCCCAAATCCCGAAACCCCCCAAGCCTAAACCCTAAGCCCCCAAGCCCTAAAACCTCAACCCAGTATGAGCTGGGTCCTTGCTGGCTACAATTTTACATTTTTCTTTTCATAAAACCCAATAAGAATTAACAATTGTCATCTTTAATATGGCCCTAACAGGGAACCAGTGAGGACTCTTCCAGGATCCTTATCGCTCTCTCGACCCCCGTGGCGAGTGGCCGCAGGGAGGACTCGCTGAGGCGCGCCTTCCGTCAGCTTGGGGTTAAGGGGGCTGAGTCGTTTAGGGGTTCATAGGGTTTATAGGGTTTAGGGCGTTAAGGGGTTTAGTCGTTTAGGGGTTTATAGGGTTTATAGGGTTTATAGGGTTTAGGGCGTTAAGGGGTTTAGTCGTTTAGGGGCTTATAGGGTTTATGGGGTTTAGGGGTTCGGGGGTTTAGGGGTTTAGTTATGAGGCTCAGGGAGTTTAAAAGGGCTTTGGAGTTCAGAGGGGTTTGAGGAAATTCGGGTTCAGGAGCTTTTGGGGGTTTATAGTCGGGCAGTTGGAAAGGGCTTTTGGGGGTTTAGGGGTCGAGGCGTTAAGCTTCAGGGGTTTTGAGGGCATAAGGGACTCGCTCGATTCAGAGCTTCAAGCTTTGAGGGCGAACTCAAAAGGTGTTTAGAGGTTTCTGCGGGTTTTCAGGTTTGGGGGTGTGGGTTTCTGAATTCAACATCCCAAGGGCTTTCTCGGTTTGTGGTGGTGAGATTCAAGGCTCTGCAGGGTCAAAGGAGGGCTTATAGGACTGAGGGTGTCCGTTCTTGGTGAGCGTCTTCAACCTTTGCCGTGTTCCTTTCGAGGACTCTAGGACTACCCGCACTGCAACCACAGGCAGCAGGCGACACACTTCAGTCTTTTCGGCCTCTACAACGCAAACCCCAAACTCGGAACTTCAAACCCTGACATCCCAACCTCGAACACCCTCAAACCACTGAAGCCGCAAAATCCCAAACCCACAGCCTCTGGGTTCTATGCCATAAGTTAAGTGGGCACCCTTCACTTCAGCCCCTGTATGCAGAAACACGACGAGCTTGCTCGACGCGCCGCCCGGGAGTCGCCACTCGATTAGGGCTGTTTGTTCCAAGGGCTGCTGGCCTTGTAATAGAATAGTCTTATATAAAATATTCTAACATACTCTATAACATACAGTAGTTTTAAGATTTAAGGCTGATCAATGTATGAGGTTGAGGGTTGAGACACCTGAAGGAATTCCGGGGTGCTCTGTGGATTCTCAGCCTGCCTCCATTGGAACGCACCGTTCCCAGGGTCCAAGCACTCTATTTCAAACCCTCAACCCAACCAAGGTTGGAAGTCCAGGAGCTTGATCGTGCAGACTGCTAATTACAACGATTCCGTCCGTACCTCCAGCTTGTAGCCAGCATGGCTCTGTGAGGTTCAGGTCTAAACCTACGCATCTAATTTGCGGAACCCCAAATCCTGAACCGGCTAAACCCAAAACCCTACTTAGTTTTATCCCGACGAGCGAAAACTACGCTCGTGATCGCCATGTCTTTCTGTCATCTGGCACGCTCAAATAAGGGCCAGTGCCCGAGACCCCATGTCCGATGATCCAAAACCCGCATCATTTTCCAGGCGGTTCGAAAGTCACAATTTGGAGTCTTGTATACCTTGTTCCACAGATGGGATATTTTTTTCAGTCTTGAAGCCTCTCCGTAAGCTCCCAAACCCCAAAGCCGAACATATCGTATTTTCGCTCTGCGGGGACTCTGCGCAGAAAGTCTGACGACCAGAACTCTACGCCACAGGCCGAGACCCCAATTCGACAATCCGCAGCAACAGATCTTTGTTTCCGGCACCCCAACCACAACCCAAAGACACCCAACTGCGTGCAACACATGGTTGCGATTCCCGAAAAATTTGGGGCTGAGGGTTCTATTTGTGTGCTTCTGAAAGACGGGGGGTGTCGAGTTGGTGCTGGGGGCTTTCATGGTTTCAGGATTTGTGGCTCAGGCTGGTTCTTCTGAAGAACGACGGCCAGCTCTTGCCGTTCCTTGGATGCCTCCGATTCAGCTGACGGTTGTTTAGGTTTAGGGTTGCGACGTCAGAGTTGGAGTCCCAATCAGCTCTGATGTGCGGGTTGGCGACTGTCGCGGGCTGCACAAGCTGTCTCACTTGGAATTCATGGGCAAGTGTGGACTTCGGGAGTTAGGGCTTTGGGTTGTGGCTGCAGCAAGGCTGAAAAAGTGCTGCGCGAAGATCGCCCTCGTGGGCTGGTGGGAGAACGACATGGACAATGCAGAAGGTGCCATCCCGGGCCATCATCATCATCATCATCATCTTCAGCATCGGCATCAGCATCAGCATCACCCTGTACCCGTTCCTCCATCCTTACATCCATTCATCCGTTCATACCCATCAGCCGCCCTAGTTTTATGCACTGTAGCTATTCAGTTTCACCAGTCGCATCATGAAACATTCCGTATATATTGCCAAAGATTCAGGGCGAACTTGACAGTGACCTTCTTCCTTGCCTCAACTGCAAACAGCATCTTCCTTGCTGTTCCAAGCTTCTTAGGGCTTGTAGTACAAACCCCGTTGGCATACACTTGGCTGTTGCTCCTGCTCTCACTGCGAGTATTTCCGTAATTTGTCATGGCATGGCATCAAGTACTCGATTGTACCCTGAGATGGTTTTTTGGAAGATTCAAAGAAAATCCTGAGGTTGTGAAGGTGGTGGAGGTGGTAGTGGAGATGGTGGTGGTGGTGGTGGTGGTGGTGGTGGTGGTGCGGAGGTGGTGGTGACAGTGGTGTGGCGGTGGTGGTGTTGGTGCTGGGGTTAGTGTTGGTGTTGGCGTTGCTGGTGGTTCTGGCAGCGGTAGCGGCAATAGTTGCGGCGGTGGCGTGGCGTGGTGGTGGCGAGGCTTGTGCCGTAGTAGCAGCAGTTGTCGTGGTTGTAGTAGTTGCAAGTAGTGCCAGTAGTGCATCAGGAGGGCAAACAGCTACTGCGGGGCCCAACAGGTACCTAAAGCCAGATATCGTACAGAAGCGCCAAAGCCACCCTCACCCCGCCTGAAGGCGTCGGTGTGAACTGGGGCAACAAGTCGCATACAGTGACCTTGAGGTGCTCCCGGATTCGGCATGCAATTCAGAAGTGCGAGTGTCCAAAGCAGGTTAGAGTATCAGGGTTCTGGTGTTGCTTGGTTTAGCCGAAACTCGAATCCTCAGGTATCTCTTCATCTGCCGCGTAGCTTCCCGAGCCCTGTTGCCGATACCTTCGAGGGTTTATGATTGCGAGACTCGGGACTCTAATTTCTACAGCCGGAAGTCTTCAACCGCAGGCAGGGGCTGCTGGACGTGGTTGGAGCCGAGAATCTCAGAGCTCTGGCGGGGTCCCGCATGGATCCCCGGAGGCAGTCCGAAATTCGGTTTAGTGTCTAGGGTTTTGGTTTAGGATTCGGGTAACTCAGGTGGTTTCAGAACTTCGAGAGTTGTGCTGTTATATCTGGAGGCCATTAGTGGCCATCCCCTGAAGTTGTAGTCTGCGCCATCCTGACTGCACTACACGGACACCGGAGTCTAGACGACACCCGGTGCCGTTGGCCCAAGCAACCTAAATCTATCTGAGACTAGACTCTATGAAATGTATCCTTGCTGTACCGAGGACACCCGCATACCGGGTGGCATCACGGCCGCGGTAGAGGCTGCATCCTGGGCCGATGTGGTCGTGCTGGCACTCGGAGAGGGTGTGAACTCGGCTAAGTTGATGAGGGCTGCGGAAGGGGAGGGGCAAGGACGACGACTGCGGAGTTGAAGAGGAAGAAGAAGATAAGTGTAATGGTCCGGGTGTTGGTGCTGCTGAGGATGATGGTTATGCTCATGGTGGTGTTGATGACCTTGACAGCAGGCTGGCGGCGATGATGTTGATGTCATGATGATCGTTTTCATGTTGAGTTGGAAGGCAATGGCGATGTCACGATGGTAGTGGTGCTAGTGTGATGATGTCGCCGATGACCAAGTGGTGACACTACTTCTTTTGGCGGCTCCGGTGCTATGCCAGGCATGCTGAGTGGCACGTGGTTGCGAATTGCGTCACAGTTGTTCTGCAGAGGCTTCTTCTCAAGCGTCAAGCTACAGTTTCGGATGAGCGTCCCGTCTATTCAACGTACCCCGGAGGCCCGCAGATTTATGCATTGCACACGGGCAAACTTGACTGCGCTTTCGTCCCCCACCAATGACATGTATACTATGTATACGTGTATATATATGTATATGTATATGTATATGTAGATGTTTTTGTATATGTATACACAGATAGATACTTTGTATGTTTGCACACGCACATAGACACACACACACACACACACATATATATATATGTGTACATATATATATATGTATATGTATATGTGTGTATACATATACACATGTACACATACATATGTTACACTGCATATATGTGTCGCAATATTTGTATATATGTACGCACAATGATCGGAGATAGGTAGCCCTGTTCCCAGGTGAACTACACCGGCGAGAGCCGGTCGCGGTGGGACATTGGCTTGCCTTCTGCTCAGTGGCTCAGCTATGTGTTGAGAGGTCTCAGCAAGTTTGGAGTTTAGGGGTTTGGGGTTTAGGGTTTTAGGGTCAGTTACTTGCAGGATCAGGGCATTTAGCAAACTGGCTAACAAGCAAGGCAACATTGGTTTACATGGTTTTGCGATTTGTAGCTCCGCATCAGGCACTTGAGAGTTTGCTTAAAGACTGGATCGCCCAGCTTAGGGTTCATGGTTTTGTTATCTGTGTAAGGTGCCGGGTGCAAGTATGGCTAATTATGGTTCTTGTCGTCGGAGTTTTTTCATTATGGTCTTCGGTAGGTGTAGAGGGCCTAGTCGGGTTTGCCGTCTTGAGTTGACATATGAATCAGGATTTGGTGCTTTGTTATTAATGATATATCACAAGACTCAGTGGCCCTAGGAGCATGCCGGGTTACCCCATGCTTTGCTTTCGGAGGATGAATATTGCCTTCGAGCTTCGAGCTGACTGGGTTTGTATGGGATGCCAACACATGTTTCCTAAAGGGTTCAGCGCTTCATGGCCTTGGGGCCTTGGGGAGAAGTGCCAACAAATCAGGAAGGTGCACCGTTTTGGCCCGCGTTTCTCGTGCATGATGCTGTTGAGGGCCAAATCGGGTCAGGTTTGATAACAACCGTCACTGGTTTGGCTGCACTTTGTCCGCCTGTAGCTTGGATGATGCGTAGTGGCTTGTGTGACTTGTCCTTGATGCCAGTATCATGATGTGGGTTTCATGGTGCGTCGTATGTCTGTTTCGGTGGCATAAATTCGCTTCTTGGTCAGGCAGGAGCTTGCAGAAGCCGTCGCTCTCACCGGCAAATCGCTAGTTGCCTGGCTGGGGTTAGGTGGCTTCGTTGTTTTCGAGGGCTTTGGGGGCGAAGCCGGATGAGGGCGGTGGCGTCTAGGGGTAATCAGTATCTAATAGTAAGATCCCTTGACAGGTCTTATATCGTGACCCTATAGTATGCAGTAGGTTTAGACAAGGACGCATGTCTTGAAAGTTTTAATATCGATAGGGTCCAGTTGGAATGTTGAAGTTTTCGGGGCCTAGACTTTGACCCCAATCGCAACATCTGGAGTTTCGACTTAGGTGGCTTAGGGTGAGTTCAGGTCCTAGGAAATCCTGAGGCCTGAATCGCAAGCCATTCCTTAAAACACCACTCCTGAGAAAAACACTGTTTTTTTTTGCGAGGTCGTCCTGCTGAAGAATGGGCGCGCGCTCCAGCTAGATGGGGCTGTGAAGGACGGGGGATCTTGTCACGATGAGTGCCATGTTTTGTTTTTAACATCATATACAAACATATGTGTATGTATGTGTGTGCATATGTACATCTGTATGTAGATAGTATGTGCGTCTCGGTGTGTGTTGGTAAACCTGCACCGTGTACATCTTCTGCACACACACACATAAGAAAAGTTCATGCACTCCCCAAACCTAGTTCTCAATCAATGCAAGCCAAGATCAAGCTTGAGTTTTGCGCTTTACACTTCTCCGTGAACTCTTGCGCTTTAGCTAACGTCATCGGGATAATGATGTCCCAATGTGTCGGCTCCTACTAATCCTATTTTATCCTTTGAACAGCCAGCTCCCCCAAACAAAGTAGACGCCAAGCTAGACTGTCGCACAAGCAGAGCTTTCGCGGGAACGTGGAAGGATGCAGCGAGCATCATGGTGACATGGTGACGTGGCCGAAATTAGCATGGCCCTACCACATCCAAGACAAGGTGGAAAGTGCGCCGAAATGCCTATATTTATAGTATGACGTGATTCCGAAACGTTTGTGAACCCTGGAGCTTGAATCGGTGAGCCTTAACTTGAAGTTTGTACGTGTAAGGCACTGTTGAGCGATCAGAGTCGGGTTTCAGGGTGTATATGTGTATGTATGTATATATATATATACATTTATATTTATATATTTATATAAATATCTATATACATACTCGCAAGTACATTGGTTCTTTCGAGCTTTTCGGCTCTAGTGGATGTAAAGAGTCACAACATAACAACATAGCTACCTTAAGTCTCCCAAACTCTTCTACAGGGCTTAAGCAAACCAGTGAATTGTTTTCCTAGCCCCTTAACCACCTAACCGCCTGGTGCCTATTCAGCAGAAGTTCATGTGCATTTGTGTGTTTGAATGCCCGGGGCACTCAGCCCCGGGCGTTGCGTATTAGGTAGCCAAAACTGTAATGAGTCTTGAACCTCACCCCCAAGCCTGAAGCCCAGAACGGGCAGCGGCCCTTTTCGGAAATCCCCTGACAGCAGCGGACTTGTAATTCGATGTTTCTTGTCTGTACCAGCCACGAACACTGTAAACAATGTTGGCGGAGCTCGTAGGGCCTTTGCTGTGTGAAACTCCCGAACATGCCTTGAAGAGACTGAGCCATCAGCAATAGTTCCCCCTTTTTATAATTCCTTTACAGTTATACTCTCATACACCCCAAATCCCTATTCATGTGTTGAGGCCCCGATAGGTCTCGAGTGTGGGGTTTGAGGCTGGGACTTTGGCTGCCCCGACCCGTCGCGAGGGTTTCCAGGCTTTAGGGTCTAGATGTTCAGGGCTTCGCGGTTTTGGGGTTTAGGGCTCAGGGTTTGGATGCCCAGGGCTGTAGGCTCGGATTCGCATTTTAGTGATGGTCAGATATCTTATTTTAGCTTCTTTCAGAAACCCCAAAAACCCTAAACCCCAAACAACCGTAAACCCCAAACAACAGAAAACATTCAAAACACCCGAAACTCTGACATGCCTCGGCTGAATTTCATCGAAGCCTCTCGCGCGAAGTAATCCTCTGCACAACCTGGTTGGCAACTTCCGAAGAATTTAGGGTTTAGGATTCAATCCTCCAGGAGCACGCAAGGCAGTTCAACCTATTAGCCACTGTAAAGCGCTAAGAAAAGTTTCCGGATGCTCCAAGAGGTTCCTGGGTAAGATGACCGGCGCTGCCATTGCCGACGTCCTTTTCGGCGAATCCTGGCCTTTCCAGATCCTGAAGCATGCGTTGCAGATTCCCAACACAGAAGCAAGTTTCAAAGCAACCGTTCCGTCCCATATCGCTTCCTGTGAGAACCATCATGTGATCCCAGTACCGGGCTTCAGGGTTTGGGCTGGCAGTTCTCTTAGTGCGCATGTGGTGCCACCCCCCCTCCAGTGGCAAAACCCCAAACCCGAAACCAAAAGCCCGTGAAGCGTTCCGAGCGCAAGCAGTCTCCAGCCTGGTCTCTCAGGCCACTAAGTAGCCCAAACCCGTCGACCCTTCGCGGCGGCAGTAGTCGTCGGTGTCGAGGTAGTAGCGGCAGGAAAGGTGAACAGCTTCGGGAAAGGGTTGATGACGTGGAGCCAGAGCAAACAACCGTAGAATAAGGGCACTATAGTCACTATAGCCAGAACAAGAGTGCGAACACAGCTGACCGAGCATCCCAGCTCTGAGGACTACAGCCCCTCTGGCCGACTGCCGGTAAGCTCTTTGGCCCGGCTTAGATAGGGTTTGCTCTCGGCCGTCGTCCGGGGTCTTCTTTTGGTTCAGGGCTTTCAAGACGGCTGCCATGAGGACGACGGCGAGCAGCACTGGTGGTAGTAGCCCCTTTTCTTGCCGTAACTCACCATCAGATGCCAGCCAAGCCTCAGGACGACCGCCCCTTGCTGAAGCTACTAGGGCTGCTACTTCCGGGACGACAGGCACCACTCTTTTGTGTTTATTTCCAGTTCTACTACGGCAAGTAGAGAAAACTAACGACGATCCATCGTAGTCATAGTAGACATCGTAGTACTAGCGGGGGCAGTGGCAGCGGCAGGCAGTACAGCTAGCACTAACCTTAGCTCGAGCACTCTCACTAGCGCGAGGGCCAATTTTCGCACAATACCCCAATTCACCTTATTCCGTACTCGGAGTTTTTCGACACATCAACAGCGACCACTAACGAAGATAGCAAGACGAGCAGTAGGAATATCAGATATGGTCTTTAACTACAGGTAAGCACTACTGATGTTTGCAGCTTTCAGCAGAAGCATGACCAGGGCATGTTTGGCAGTAATGTGAGAACAGCAGTGATCTCGGCTTTAGAGAACTTCAGATCAGACTCTTGATAAGCATCACAGCCTCCCGCACAAGCACCTTGCTGCTGGCAGCTAAGAGGACTATCTATGAGGCAGGCCTGAAGCCACAGTCGTCAAAATCCTCGAACGATATATCCGGAAGGAACACAGTACCCATACATACCTCAACTCGTGCAGGCTGCTCTGTCCTAATCCCGGCATGCCTCACCCGAGCCCGAAGCCCCAAGCCCTTTTTAAGCTCCGGAAATCGATAAACCCCCCCTTGAACCAAAGCATTGCTGAGGTTTTCCCATCAGTGGCGGGCAGGCCCCGCACCTCGGATACTGGGGGACAACGGCCCAGAGCTCCCACCGGCGCCCCCCTAATTCAGGGTTTCAGGGTTTGGGGGTGTCGGGACCTTTAACCTAAAATGCGAGACCGAATGCGAAGACCCTTAAGCAAATCAGTGGAAACTTCTGCTTAATCCAGCAACCCATCATCAGAAGCATTTTATAACTTCGGGGAAACTCCTCAATCATTTGAGGGGTATTGGGCTGTCTGGAGAGTTGCGTTCGAGGCGGTCTTCCCAAAAATTTGGAAGCCCTGAATCCGAACAGCGCTCACCGCCTTAAGCCCGCATCAGCCCAATCAACCTTCGTCCCGCGAATCGCTGCCCTTAAGCGAAGCCCAGAAGCCTCCTCAAGCCGCAACAGCAAGGTTCAGCACCCCCAAATGCCCGAATCCCTAATCCTACAACCAAGCTACCAAGGTACCACTACAACCATCGAAGTACTGGTCGTCCCTGCGCGTGGCCCAAACACTTCACGAACTGCTGGGTGGCTCGAACTGCCGATGGTGCTTTCGGAATTACGGTTTTCGAGCGGGCGTAATTTCGATCTTGGATTCAGAAGCGGATTAGGGTTCAGGGTTTGAGGCTTCCGTATTACGACGACGACGGCTACTGCTACTACTGCTCCTACTGCTCCTGCTGCTCCTGCTCCTTCTTCTGTTCCGTTCCTGCTGCTCTTATTCTTTCTCTTACCCCTACTCCTACTCCTACTCCTACTACTAATCCTACTCCTACTCCTCCTATTCCCACTCCTGCTACTCCTACTACTCCCGTTGCTACTGCTACTGCTACTAGTACTGCTGCTGCTGCTGCTACTACTGCTACCAACACTACTTCGTGCTTCTTCCATGTTCCCCGGCCTGTTACCTTCATGCAGGGTCACTCATGGTGTTCTTTTGCCGTGCTCGCAAGGACGGTGATATGGTTGTCGTGACGTTGGTGGTTCTGATAACATTACGGTTGGTTGTGATGTAGGTCCATGTAGGTGATGCTTTTGGTTTGTGATGGCGACATTAGGTACCGTCGCGTGCAAAGTACAGCTGATTCTTGCTGATGTTCGAGTTTCAGGGAGTGACCAGTGCAATAGTGAGAATGCGTAGATGTGTTAGACCTATAAGACGTAGAAAGCGGTTGCCATGTGGCAAGGCTACATTACAAACGCAAGCCCCAAAGTAACCGTTTCTGTAGAATTCAGCCACAGGTGGACGGCCCGAGCAGGGCTCTTTATCCTTTCGGCCACGGCCTTACCTACAGTCAGGCCCCTGGGACTGGGCTGTTGAGCTGCTGAGCTTAGTGTTCCTGCCAGGCTTCTTTTGCTTGCTGGTTTTCGTTACTCCTGATTAAGCCGTGCGCCCTGAATCGCTGTTTTTTTTTGAATTGGGGCTCATTTGCGTGGCTGTGGCACAGCGTGGAACATCCGTGGATCCCTCCCATGGTACTTACAACCTCTAATTCTCACTCTACCTCCGAGCGACCCCTAACGCAAAGTCTTTAGACCATGCGCACTAGACACCAAATGATTTCATGCTGCTGCAACAGGTGATCTATGAAGATCTTTGGCTCAGCAGCGACAAGCTGGATTGGGATGGCGAGCTCTGGATCCTTGCCGCAAGTAAACGAGATGCTCGGGGCGATCAAGCAATGTCCCCATGAAGCCTAAGCCGCAAGTGCTGCACCCCACAAGCTACACAGTCTGGCATAGCCCCCTCGTTCCCGAACGCCGGGATCTGAGGATTCAATGCACCGTGGTGAACGCTGGGCGGAGGGCAGTGCAGGAGGTTGTGCAGCTGCACCCCGCTTTGCATGACTTTTATTATCACAATGAGTGTCGTCGTATTGGTAGTCGTCGTCGTCGCATGTGGAAATAGTGTAGTAGTAGTCGTCGTCGTAG
>CAJNJA010008482.1:0-15421 GCA_905231915.1 Symbiodinium necroappetens
CCCTGCGCTTGCAAAAAAAAAAAACTGCCATCGGTCGTGCGCATGGGGGTCATCGTAAACCGATGGGGTGTAATTAGACTCAGGCCGATATCGATGGTAGCCGGATGCGGTTTAGGTAGGCCCTATTTAGGGATGACCGGATCAATGAGCCGAGCTGGCTGGAACCCATTGGTGGTGTCTGAGCGTGAGTGTAGAGTTTGCAAGATTGCAACCTCCAACACCTGAACACACATCCACTTGAGCGTCCCCACGGACTCGCCAGACATTCACGAGCCGCACCTCCAACCTAAGAAAGGCATCTTCGGAGAGTGCTGAACCCTAAGCCTGAAATCGTAAGCTTTTGCGCGCTGAAGCGCCAGAGACTCTGAGCCCAAAGCCTCTCGGCGATAGATCGCCCCCACACCAATAATTTTGTCCGCCTTTTGCAAAACTGCGCGAAGGATTGCGAGGACCGGAGTCTGNNGGGGGGGGGGGGGGGGGGGGGAGACTTCGGAGTACGAGAGCAAGGATGGTGGGATTGGACTTTGCAAATCAGTGCTTGGGACGAGGTTTGGGCTGTTGGGCCCTAGAGTTTTTATTCGAGGTGGCATTTTGTCCGGAGGCGGGGTAGCATGTTCGTGTTGTCTCATAGGGCAGAAAGAGCGCGTGCGTTGAGCCGAGGATAGTTTGTCCATATGGCAATGCGCTGACAGCAATTGCACTGTATGGGTAGTGCCAACCCTGTCTGGAGTGCCCACTGAATGCCCTACCAAGTCCTGAGTGGAGAATCAACATTAGCATGGTACTATGAATACGGGGCATGTCCCAGTAGGCGATTCCCCAAATACGTGGGAGGACTTGCGATGGCAGGGCTGGCGTTGGCCACTTGATCTGATTGTCGAAGAGGCTCATATCAGTGCAAGGATAGGATTTGGATCTGACAGCGGACTGCAGCTAGCCTGAAGCTATAGCGCCTTTTTGTGCTTGCATGCGAGTGCCAAGGTTGACATACCAGTGGACGCACGGCCACTTCACACACATTGCAATGAACACCCTGGTGACTGTTTTTGCCGGGATCCCGCTAGAAGGACCGCCGGAAGGGGGCTCTAGCATGTAGAGCTTTATCGCCGCAGGCATCGACAGTTTGGAGTATTATTTTGGTGTTCTTCTAGATTGCGCAGTTTCGCAGTTTTTCCGCCTTCAGAACCACTCTTGTTACAAAGATTTAAGGTTCTGGGGATGACAGGTGTGCCGTTCGCATGCCGCAGTCCGAGATTTTCTTATGGGCAGGGTGCAACCGATCCAAACCCCAGACGATGTGCTTCTTCCATGTCCCCTCTGACTTCTTCGCAGCTTTTCCCGGCCGTTCTGTTCGACCACCATGAGTGCGGGCAGCTTTTGACAGTCGAACAAACGAGAAATGAGTTCCAGCTTTTGTTCAACTTCTTCCGACTTTTTGCGACATTTTCGCTGTTCTGGCCTCTGCGACGCCCAAACCCCTAACATAAGTTAGTTGGAGCCCTTGCTGCCAGGACTCCACGGCTGGAAGCGCACGGCGTTTATCTTCGAGGTTAGATCGTGGGTGTTTGCGGGACAGAGGGGAGTGAAGAAGGTTGGGTGAGATTCAATTCTTGGCTGCATTGGTTTGCAAGGCTTCTTTGCACCAGTGCTGACGGGCTTTTTTGAATTCGTTTTCTCTCCCTGCATTGTGTGGTCCGCTTCGGTACCCCTCCAGAGAACACGGGAATAATCTCCATGTTTCGATTGATCTACGGTCAGGGGATGGGCTCTTAGGGCAAGCTGGTGGATCGTTTGATCCAGGTGCAGAGTTTTTCAGTAAGAGACCGTCGTTGGGTTCTGCGATGAAAGTTATGATGTGACCTGGCTGTAATTTGAAAGCTGTGCTTGTTGAGGACACACGCTTGCTTACATGTAGCTGCCGAGCTGAGACAAGTTTGTGCCCACCCTGAGACCCAGAATCTACAGTAACAAGCCTTGCGAGGCCAGCGTGATCTGTGGCGCATTGTGGCACATGACCTTCAGGCCGGGCTGCAGGGTTCGCAGCTTGAACGGGTTATGGGTTGAAGGTTGAACGGTCTGAATTTCTTTCTATCCTCGGCAGCGCTCGAGGATAGAGGGTTGAGTTTTCGATTCGATTCGAGCACCCTTGCATTTCAGAAGTTCGGGCTGTTGATTGACTTCAATGTACTGATGCTTTTTCGGAACTCGAAACTCGTGGCTCAAGTGCTCTTGGACGCTGCAGCAGGGTTCCACACTCCTCGAGAGGGCACCGGGCAGTAGGCACCGTTCGATTGTCTTTTTGCGGGTACTAGGGGCCAGACCCGGGCTTGGATGACTTTCGCAGCTTTGGGAGTTGTGAACGGTGTGGCTTTTTGGAGCTTAGCCTAACCTAGGCCCTAGGCCTTATGATGCCTTATGAACGGTTCGGGCCGGTTAGGGCAGGAGCCTCGTAGCAGCCGGGAGCTCCGAAGCCACCTCTGGGGATGGAGCCGAAGAAAGCCCAGTCTCAGGCCTCACGACTCGAGCTTGGTGGGCATGTCGGCCGGCTGCTATGCACTGATGGCCTCGGCCTCGAGTTCGTGATGTGATGCAGGGCCGCGAGGGTTTCCAACCTCTTCCTTCGAAGAGGAGTTGGGGATGTGTTTCTTTCGGTTCTTGAGTCGGGTCTTGGAGTCTAGCGCCTACTTGTCGGGCCTAGGGGTGGTTGTGGCTGGGAGACGGTTGCAAGGCTTTGGGCGGTGGTGTGAGGACTCGGAGCTCTTGGACTGTGCCGTTAAGATATGCGAGATGCGAGATGTGCAGCTGTGACGTTTAACAGCTTTTTACTGCAGGAGCATTTAGTTTGACAGGGTGCTGATCAGCAGGATTGAATGTGCGAGGGCTTCATGTGGGACGTTCCGACTCTTGACGTGGCACGTGTAGCCTCGCAGCAGGGTGACACGCAGCATGTGATGGGTCATCAGCTGCGTGCCGCTGCACAAGGCGGAGATCCAAGCATTCTCAACCCAGCTATGCAGTCGCGAAGTGTACATAAGACTGGTTCCATCATCCGACAGCGGATGGGCAGCATAGGTGCAGCCGGAGAATCAGAATATCGATCATCGAACTGAAGGCAACCCAGAAGGAGAGCCTTCACAAAAACCCCAGAGCTGGGCGAACAACGACACCAAGCTAAATGTAATGCGGAGGATGAGACCAAGGCATCCGGCGGGTCACGCCAAACCTCAGCTGGATTCGAATTTGTGTAAAGCCGACGGCAGAACCCACACCGAAACCAGAGACTGAAGGGAATGAAGCGGCTCCAGCCGAGGCCATGCATATGGCAGACGTAGTGATGAACTGGAGCCAGCACAAGCCCCTGGGGCAGCAACAAGGGGGTTAGATTTCAGGGTGTCAACGGGCTCCGTGGTCTCTACCGTGCTTCCTAAGATGAGATTCGTGTTTTGACTGGAGCCTGAGAGTTGACCGCACCGCTTCAAGCCGCACCATCAGTCTTGTGAGAGCCCGCCCTTACTCCCCTACCTTTCGGGCCAAAAAAATAACTACTGTGCCCCACCATCCGCAAAGACTCCAGCGATAGCGGCATTGGAAGTGTTCAGCTTTGATCTAGGCGGGACTCTCTTGTTTAATGGTGGGGAGTGGGCCTCGTCGAGGTGGCGCTTCCCTCGTGTGTTGCTGCTGATTGTGATGTGCCTGGGCTGCCAGAGTTGCTGAGTCAAGGCTTTCAAGGTCCCAAAGTTCTCTTTATATTCTGGCTCCTACCAATCCTATGAACAACGACAGAGATCGCTGTTCTTTTAGCCCCTTCTCCCTCCGGTCTGGGATTCCAGACTGTCTCAGCACATCTTGCCGGCGGTCCTCTAGACTCTACACCCAAACGGACCCAAGAAAGCAATAATCTCCAAGAAGCCCGAGACTTTGCAGAGGATCGTCTTGGATGTGGGGGCTGGCATGCTGGCGAAGCCAGACGACGTGACTGGTCATGCGGCCCACTTCGGAGGCTACCTCTCAGGCGCTGCGAGGGCTCTATGGTTCACGCGAAAACGCACCTGACTTCGATGTTCCAGTTTCCGAGCTTTTGCAAGATGCTACATGGGAAGTGTCGAAGAATCCCCAGCCAGGCCTCATCTTCGGCGTTTGGTTTGTGCGCAACAAGAAGGTCACAAAGTGCGAGCAAGTGCTCAAGGCCATGCCATGGGCCATGGGTTTCGCCTTTTCACAGGATCCCTGCCAACTCCAATCCCCCAGGCCTCATTGAGACTCCCCTTCTCTCAAGGAGCTCGCGTGCGAACCTGAAGTCTTAAGCCTCGTTTTCTCAAATGACTTCGATCGAACGTGGAGTTGGCTGTGGTGGGGTTGCGGGTCAAGTAACAGGCTTGAGGCGAAATAGATTCAGTGGATATTTTGGCACTTCTGCTCTTGACGGGGTTTGCGGCTTTTGGGGTCTCTCATTTACCACCGCGAGTTCATGTCGACTGTTGTTCCCTAAGCTTTAGCTGCCAAGGTGGTCATGTTGCTCATTGGCCTCGGATGTTTAGGCTTCTGCTTCTACAGGACCGGCGAGGGTCGAGCATGAAGTAGAGCTTCAAGCCAACAGCAGAAAAAGTGGAGATCCGTGGACGGTCTACCGCAATCTTCAAATCCGGTGAAGGCAGCGGGCGTGTTGCTGGCAGTGGGGCGGTGGGAGAAGTGGCGTAGAAGAGGAAATCCTCACCTGAAAACGCACTGGCACGGCGACGAGGAGACCCGACATGGATGGGACTGGGCCGATCCAGAGTTTAGCTCCAGGATCAGGACATGTAGACGATGATGATGCCAGCGAGAGGACACAACAGCACGAAAACAAAACCTACTGCTGAGAAAGATGCGGATGCAGCAGGAGGAGAATCGGAAGTGCCACAGAAACGAAGCAGCCGACATCGAAAAGCGGAGGTATGCCGCTTGGAGCACGGCCTCTGACATGTACCGTCGAGGGCCTGTGCCCTATAGCCGCTCTGGCACAAGCTCTATGCGCGATCCGCCAAACCTAAGCCCCCAAAGACATCAAGGTCCAGAGCGTTCCGCACCCCCCGTCCCGTCAGAAATCTGTGTCCATCTTCGAAGACAAAACCTCGAACTCAAGTCACAGCTTCGCAGGATCAGTTTGTGGGCGCCTTCATCCCTTTGGGATGACGGGGTGCCCTGGTGCTGGGCTCGTCAGGCCGGGCGTTCATGCTCAGAAGATGAGGTGCTGTCATTGTCATGTCTGAGTCTGCTTCTTTCTGTTCAGGCGTACTCCTACACCTACTTCGGAGACCAGGCACCCGGGATCGTCGGAGCTCTCTTCGCCCATGCGGACCCCGGCAGGAGTGGCACTGCCTCCGCTGCCCGGACGACGAGTGTGCAGCTGGCTTCGAACTGGTGTTGTCGGCCAGCCTCAGCCCAGACTCCTGGCAGCAGCAGCTGGGGCCGGGGGCGTTCTGGGGCATGCAGGGGCTTCTTGAGCACGATTGCGCGGGGTTGAGACGGTCTTGGTCTTGAGGCACGCTTCTTCTCATAGATTCCGGTATACGGGGCACCGCTGCTTGAAAGAGCAGAGGCCGTGCGACATGTATCCTCAACACCTAGAGCTCAAGCTACCTCTCTGAACCCGGGTGCCATTCCGTCACAAGGTCAGCTACATTGCCTGCGGCATGGCTGCATTCATCCATCGGAAACTATTCAGATTTGGGGTTTCATGAATTGAGCCTCGAAGCTGAACGCAAGGCTTAGGGCTTGGACCTCTTAATGCTACGTTTGTAAGCCGAAGGATGTCATAGATAGGGAGTCCTCCTTTCAGGGTCCGTGTGCAAGCCCTCCTATCACCGCACGACTCAAGTTGGGGACCTCGGTCACCGCAATGAGGTGACTCGGACAAACTTTGGTGGAACTGATGCGAACGCATCGTCCAATTCAGAGCAGGAAGGTGTGCTCAAGGCCCGAAACTAACGGTCTAGGATCCTCAGTTCTTGCATTGCATCCCGTGGACTGATGCAGCACGCTTCCAAAAGTCCACCCCTCTTCGAAGCCCATATGCGGATCAAATGTGCTGAGCACCCCCTGCTACAGCGTAGTCGCGTTTAGCCTGCTTCCGCGCGAAGCGCGGGTCGTGGTCAGAGATGAACTATAGCTCGCAAGCGCGCGGACTCAATGGACTCTCCTTGGCCCCACCGAAGCTTAAGCAACAGCTCCGTCAGCTTGGCCGTGTCGAAGAACAGCAGTCTCAGCAGTCTTGGGTCGGGGGCTTCAAAGGGCTTGGGGCCAGTCCAGCGGCTTAGGATTTAGGGTGGAGCTTCAGAAGCTTGCCCTCGCGACCCTCGGTCGTCGCACCCCGGATTGACCCGGTGTGCCTTCAAACCCACGAGTTGTTGTAGTACCGAAGTCAACAGAGCTTGCAGAGACTTGCGTTCCGGAGCAAATTGTTGTGTTGTACTCTATTGGTTACAAAGTTTGCCGGACGGTGCAAAAACGATGTCAAACCAACGGATGAGAATTCGATCGGCGATTTTGAGAAATCGGTTCATGAACGTACCAGGTTCCAGCAGCACATCCTTAATCAAAGTTGCCGGTTTGCGGTAGATTGTTGGTTTGCTTGGGAAGAGGAGAACCAGGAGGACGAGGGGGACGAGCAAGGAGAAAGGACAAACCCTGGGAAGACGACCACGATGGTCCAAGTGCAGCAGAACAAGACTGTTTCTTAGCGACGAATCGAAGCGTTGCGATTCTGTGAGTCGAATTAGGCACCTGATCCCTGGCACACCGGGCCTTTTGCGGGTTTCATCATGCCCGGAGCATGAGCGGGCTGCGTTTGGAGCTTCCAGACTACCGGTATGAGTTCCAGACACTCTCAATTCCGCACCGTCTTTGCACGCTGGTTTCAAGGGTTCGTTTTCGAAAGCTGTTCCACCTGCCATTAATTGGTCCCCCGTGTATTCTGTAAGGCTTCTACAATCTGTCGAACTGGGTCAGTGCTGTGCGTGGTAGTCTCAAGTGGATCTTGATCATATTTTGCCGTTTGAATACGCAGATCTAGGGCCAGAAAGCCTGGTGAGGGCCTATGTGAGCATTCACGTTCGATGCCTGAAATCTGCGAAGCTCTGCAGTTGCCAAGCAATGGCGCAACGCCTGCGACACGGCCGAGCAACCCATTTCGGGAGCAGTTGGAAAAGTGCAGGAGCGAGGTGCCTTCAAGAGACACATAGCCGCTGAAAGCCTTCTGAGCCAAATCTTGACGGGATGACATTGATAGTACATCCCGGTACAGCAGAGCTTCCAACACATCCTGAGCAATGACTCTTGCTACAGACCAGTGCAGCAGGAACCCGAAGCCCTGTCTCTGGCTTTCACAGTGAACAGTGAACCTTTCCAGTTGGGTTCAGTTTGTGAGCAGGTTGTGTTGTGGGCGACAATGGCACCACCTGATTCGATAAGGCTACAGTTCATGGTAAGCTTGCTAGTGGGATGTGGTGGACAGTCAGCATGTGTTGATGTGAATGACGAAGATGACCATTTCCAAGAGGACTCAGGTCAACACCCGGGTGTTGACATTTCGATGGTGACGCGGCACTCATCTTTTTTGGCATTCACCGGCAACTCTTGGAAGCAGGGAGGGGCCTTCAGTCTCCGGGCATTTTCTGCGGCGCTGATGGCCGAGGCACTGGGCCCCTCGGGAGTGAGGAGTGCAAACTCACGTTCTACTACACCCAGGCTGGCGGATGGAGGGCAGGGCGCAGCCTATGGATTCCATGATGTCGATTCTAATGCTCGACCTGACAGAAATCCAAAGCCTTTAACATCCGAAGCGCCCCAAACCTCGAGACTCCAGAGCCTGGGCTCCTCAGCTACAGGCAGCTAGAGGCAGCTTGAGCTGCATCCGGGACTAGAGCAGGGCGGGTTTAGGGAAACATCCTTCTTCCCAAAGCTCTTTGGAAGAGGCCTCGGAGATCCGGGTGACCCTTTCAGCGCCTGGAGTCGGGCTGCCAAGTGCCAACAAGACCGTGACGGTTGTTGCAAGGTTCCTAGTTCTTTCTACTACTTCCACACGCGCTGCGCCCTTTACAAGACGACTCCTTATTGCATCAGGGTTAGTTCGAAAAGACGCAAAGGGAGCTGGAACGCTGAGCTTTCATCGGGTTCGTTATGGGAGCGGGTGAGATGCGTCTTAGGCCTCCTAAAATGCAGCTCGTCCTTCCGGTGTCCTCGCGTTTTGCAGCTCCTTTTGACACCAGGTTCAAGTCCAGGATTCGGGGTGTGGCCGATCTCCAGCTCACGTATCGCGCGGGGCGAGCTTCCGCAAGCTTTCGACCGTCAGCAAGCTGCATTCGCCCGAAGTTCCCCTGCCTCAAGCTTCCGAGTCCGCCTGCCCTCTAATATCCCTGGCGAAAGTGAGGCACGAGTCTCGAGACCTCAACCGTCTCACAGGTGAGAGGCTTCGGGCACCTCTTCTACTTCTCCGGCTCGCAAGGGCCCTGGATCAAGAGGTCTTCGACAGAGCCACTGGGTAAGCCGTGGAGCGATGCGCCCACAGCGAGTCAACCGTGTCGCGGGCAAGGTTTTGCAACTCGATGGCGATTCCGTCGGCGAAGTGCTACGACGATGTTTGCCCTGAAGGCAAGAAGTTTCGGGGGGGCCAGGGGAGCGCGGTGCGCAGGATTTGGGGTCATATCTCGCTTCTCCAGAAGTCGGAGTTCTTATTCGAGGCTTCAGAAATAGCTGGGAAGATGCCTTGGAAGCGAACTTTGCAAAGCCGAGGGCTTTGGTAGCGGTTGGGCACTCCAAATAGTAGAGACAAGTGACACCAGAGCCCGGCCAGAGGAAAGCCATAACGAAGCCCACTCTCCGGCCCTGTGCGTCGACCTGGGCTCCAGGCTACACCATCAAGCCGGGAGCGCTTGGCATGTCCTGCGTCACGGAGGCTCCTCGGGATGCCTGGGAGACTTCACCGGGACATGGCTCTGCGCTGCTGCCCTGCCCTTCCTCCAGGTGTGCGACACGAGCGAGTGCTGTGATCTGAAGCCCGGGCCTGGGCTGGCGAGTCGAGTGCCTCTCGTTCGTGCCTTCCTCCTCCTTTTCCCCTTGCACTGTGATGCAGAGTAGCATCTGCAGGCTCCGTCAAAGCTCTCTCATCTGTCTGACTGCTGGGCCATGGATTGGGTTCGTCAGGGGGCCGGCAGATTTTGAAGTTTCACGCAGCTGGGGATTCGTCAGGTGGTGTAAGAGCATGGAACATGTTCCTGTTGCTGGAAGCATTGCTGCAACCATATCAGATCCGACCAGCGCGGTTCGGAGCCCTCAGGCCTAACTCGGTGGTGTATCCCCTCGTGCAGCACGGACCTCGGTTGACACCCCCTGCCCGAGCACGATTTCTTCTTTGGCCTTCCTGTCGGGGGGGATGCCGGCTATTCAGAATGCTTCAGGGACTCAGAGACATGTTTTGTCATGGCAGAAATAATCTAATTACACTCTATTACGCAGGGCGGTGTGAAAAAGGCTTGAAGCAGAGGCCAACAGGTCTTAATCTGTCGCCATTTTCATGGTTTCATTTCACAGTAATTAGGGATCGTGGTCTGTGCGATGAAGTCTGTTTCAGATTCTCCCGGTCTCGATACCATCGGTAGAGTCCTGAAGCCTTCAAACTGTCGTCATGGAGAAATGAGACTCGAGTTGTTCCTCTCATCAATCGTGCTCGTTCTCCATCATCAGTTATTGGCAATGATCATCGTGCAAGGTACAAGGTTTGTTGTTTTGGCAAAGCATCTGAAGACTGTACTGTCAGTGTACTTGACAGCTCTTGGTGATTAAAAGCTAGCATCCTGGCACTCCACCGTTCACCTCCAAAGCTCGAGAGCCGAGATCTTGCCACGGGCTAGAGCAAACGTGGCGAAAATGTGCGAGCCTCATGCCGGCCGTTTTTCCCTCTGTCAAGGTTCGTGGAACTCCGCGAGTTCTGGGCTTGCCAACTGAAACCTGCTAAACCGGAGCTGCACCAGAGAACGGGTAGCCGGGTAGCTGGTATCTGTGCCTGCCAGCAGTCCGCAATGAATGGGGCCTTCTGTTGCCTTGGGCGCTCTGTTCGCATCCAATGTTGTTCGCCCAGTGCAGCGAAGGCCCGAATCTCCCCGACTGCCACGAATGCTACCCGATCGACTGCGTGCCGGCGGCTCAGAGATGCTTGAAGTTCGGCTGGAGATTCAGAGCTTCGCATCCGTTTCCTGTTTGGGGAACTTCGGAGTATCAGGCAGGAGGGTCTGTGCTGTCATAGTCGTCTGTCGGATTTGGGGTCCCGAACCTCCAGGCTCCAGAACTCTGTGCAGCCCGCCATCCCATTCGAGGTTCCACCCGTGGACCGAGTGGGTCAGTGTCGGCGGCTGCTCTGGACTTTGTGAGCGCACGAGGCAAGGGGAGGCTTCAGCCATTTGCGCAATCTTGCAGCCAGCATGGAGCGTTTGGTCGCCAGGTACCCCGGCCACAACAACGAGTGTGGGAACCCTTGCTCGGGACACACCAAGGAGACTGTTGCCCCGGACCCAGAAGTGCAGTTGGTGGTTTCCAGCTGAATTGCGGCCCCGTCTCGACGGATTCTGGCGGGTTTCTGGGCCATTGCATATTCGCTCTGGCGTGACTTCCATGTTCGAAGTGTTGGCTTGGTTGCTGTGTGAAGTACTGTCTGAAGAGTTTTGACGAGCCCTGCATGAGTACAGATTCGTGGCTTTTCTGCGGCCTCGCGGCCCTTTCGCAACCAGTCCAAAATCACGACACCTGAATTTCCTCGGCAGCCTGATTCCGAATACCCGAAGATTATTAAGGGCTACATTGCATCCCCTCACATCCGTCAGACATAGGGCAATTCGGAGACTTTAGGGTTTTTTTGCTTGTTGAGGAAGTCAGGCTTCAGGGCAACTTCAGTCCTGCAGCCTTTTTGGGGCGGTTTGCCGTGCCGAGCTCGAGGTGCGCCTGGACGACCCTCTGTGCTACCCGCCTTCCTGCATCGAGCGCGATCGGGCGCGTTGGGAGGGGAGTGGAGAACGTCGAAGCAAATGCACTTGAGTCTCGTTCCGAGTTCCGATAGACTTCTGATAGCCTACCTGTGGAGCCCTTAGCACTCCTGCGGCACCCCGCACGTGCGTATCATGTCGCATGAAGAGCAGTTGCAGCGCCCAGTCCCTTGGAGATACATGGTTGCCTGCCATGCACATGATCCCCAACCGCTTCAGAGCCTGGTTCCTCGGCCCCCAAACGATCTCGACTCCCAAACCCTCGCAGGACTGTGTGTGGGGCGCTTGGCAAGAATGGAGCTCCTGTAAGCACCTCGACGAGCGTCCCGACGGCACCAGCTTGGGAAGGTTGTGATATCGCGGAACCCCAAAACCTAGGACCTAGAAGGCAGATCTGCAAAAGATTTCCAGAGACTTAAGCGCCCAGGTGCTCGGTCTGCCAACTCTCTCAGAGATATCGGTCGAGGCAGTTTCTCGGACGATTCGTTGAGCCTGGAACTGGCCCGTTACACGTTCAGGGGCGAGGCTTCTACATTCCGGCCCAAGGTTAGTCGAGGAGTTCTTCACTCGTAGGCTTCAGCCTGAAATTCGTGCGGACTGGCTTTGGCGGGTTCCTTCGGCAGGCGTTGAGTCAGAACAATGAGGAGACTGAACTAGGTTCAGACTGCAGTTGGATGCATGCGCTCACCCCAATCCTTGCACAAAAGCAGTCCAACGAATCCAGCAGGGCTCACTCAAAGCGCTAGGGGCCAGAGCCTTCGCCAAAACCCCCGCACTTTGAACTGGATTCCTAGGGCAGACACCGCAGGTCCCTGCATATCCGGGAATCTCAGAATGCCCAAGGATTCTCGTGGACGCCACGGGCCTGGGATCTCCTTGCATAGGCCCGGCTCTTGTTGAGGCTTCCGGGAGCTCAGAGTCTCCCAAGGGATGATCGCCTTGGGGCGGCATTTTTTCTTTCGTCAGAAGCCTCTGCCCGAGCCCCAGAAGATGCATGCTGGCAGGTGCCTGGAACGAAACCCGGCCCTGCCAAGCCTCCCATGCCATCGACTGCGAACTCTCCGAATGGGCAGAGCGCAGCCGGCGGAATTCTGTCATGCTGTCCTCCTAAACATCTCTCCTGCGTGCTGAGATGCTTCGAGGGCTTTGGTGGCCTAGGCAGGTCCTACATGCTTTGTCGAGTCGATCCTTCTCTGCAACTGCCTTTCAAGCTCTTGGGAGACGCCCCCCAATTTGCCAAATACTTGATCGAAGTCTCAAGAGTGGCATCGTCGGGGTCCTGGCGCCAAGGGAGTTCCTTGCACCAAGCACATGACATGCACGACTAGCGCTGATGGCATGTGTCAGACAATGTCTGAAAATTACTTTGGTGTCCAGAGCAATAAATCGAACCGATGTCTGACGCTGCTTGGGCCAGGTCTACGGTCTAAGCAATGTGTCAAATAAAACCAAGGAGCCTTGCATAATACATGCATAAGACTAGATACATGTGTTTGCCTTGTGTGTGTATGTATGTAACTGTATTTATATACATTTTTGCACACACACGCACACACAGTCGCCTTCCATCGTGTCACAGTTGTTTCCCGGATGCGGTGTTTTTGCTACATCATGTTTGGAACTATGGCCGAGTAAAAGCATAGTGTTCTGTCTGTTACACAAAGATGCAGATAATCAAACCCTACTACAAGCAACACACAAGCTTCACCACCCGTCAACGGAGTGTGGGCCAACACGGGGTCAAGAAGTTCATGCATCGCTTGGGCCGCAGAAGAACCTGGGCCAACCCGGGGTGGAAGAGTACAACCAACTCTTTGATGCCAAAGGCTTAATGCGACTGCAGCAGACGTCCATGGGACACCGGTTGCTGCAGCAACTGGGCGCGCTGGGCAGTTGATGCAACGGGCGGCTTCGGAACAACCGCACTTACACCATGACACCAGGCTGATCCTGAGCAAAGCCAACGTCCGAAGGGGCTGTTTCGTCTCACTAGCTCGAACTTGTTGTTCGCTGATGTTTCGCGGCAACTGGTGGCCGAGCACAGTGGCTTCGTATCGTGCGAAAGAAGAACTGAACCAAAGTGCCATCGAAGCCAGCAGGGTTTTGCTCTGTGTTGCATCAGCATCAGCTCTTTCACATGCAAGCGGGCCAGCTTCCAAGCTCCTGCCAGGTGGACCTCCTGCAGCAAGAGCTGCGGAACCGGGTGGCAGGCGCAGAGCCTTCAACTGCCATGGATTGGGTTTCAGGGTTCTATGAGTCCTTCACCGCAGGCTGGCAGAGGGCCTCTGAGTGCAGAGGAGAGGTTCGGTTTTCTCCGTGTTTGGCAGGGTTTTTCTACCGTGTTAAGATTACAATCGCACTCTCCCTCCATCCATGCAGGGATCTTCCGCAGAAAGTTGGTAGAACCTGCCCGAGTGCCGCACCAGGCAAGAATGCGCCGTGTCATCCAAGAGGCAATGTTTGGAGGGCGTCCTTGTGCCCCAGCCGCTGTCTCAGGTACACGTTCAGGGTTTTGGAGTGGGGGCTCGAACAAATCTGGATTCTTCTGCGGTATGGGTTCTGACAGAGATGCGTGGCTGCCGCGCACACTTGAGCCTCCAATCCTGAAGCTTCCAGCTTTTGGACGTATACCCGGAGCCCTAAACTCCCTGAACCTGAACCCAGACACCGTGCACTGTTGCTAGCAAGGAATATCTCGACAACCATGGGCTCGTTGTACGTCAGACGCCGCAGTCTCAGATGGGGGAGGGTGCTACTGTCTTGATGCAGCGGGGTTTTGAGTATCTTGGGGCGAAGACCTGAAGCTCCGTGGGTGGTTGCAGCTGCTCATCACCTGACGTCACATCACATCGTGGTCGACAATTACATGCATGCATGAGGGCGGAGGAGGAGGAGGAGTACAGTAGGAGGAGGAGAAGGAGGAACGTGTCAGCTGGAGATCCCGAGAGGACAAGACCGGTACCTACGGCTGTTCTTCGAATGACCGCAGCAGTCACCGATGAGTGCAAACTGCCATCAGGTCTGACCCTAGCTCTTCGCATCTTCAGAGCCAGGAGTCGAACTCGTAGCCCTTGCGCCCCCAAAGTGCCTTCGGCCGGCGATGACTGAAACTGAAAGCCGATAACACATGAAGTCCAAGTTCCAACATCACTGGACTCCCGAAATCAAAGAGCCTTCGTCCTGCAAATCGTGAAGTCCTTCCTATTCCCTTCAGGCAGCCGTGCAACCAGGACACCAAAGGGGCTGCTGTTCTCTAGTGATTTTTGAGGTGGCTCAGCTTTAAGGTGTTTTCCATGGAGTTGACGTGTTGGGGTGCCGGCCGAAGTCAGAGAGCCTCCCTGTGTCCTCGCAGAGTCCGCCCGGGAAGCGTAGGACGCAGCTATTCTATGTTGATAGTATATATTGATATTATATATTTGATTTTAGATCCGAGCTACTTTAGATACTATCTATCTATCTATCTATCTATCTATATATATATATATTCTCTATATATATATATATTCTATATATTATATATCTAAAGCCCCGAGCAGGAGTCTTGCGACAGCCCCGTGCCTTGTGTGCTCTCGGACTGGAGCTCCTGGGAAGGGCCGGGAGCCTCGGAAGACGGGAACGGGGGGGGGAAAGAACAACAGGGGCTTAGGGTTTAGAGTTTAGGGTTTGGGGTTTGGGGTTTAGGGAAGAAGGGAAGGGGGGGAACAAGGGGCGGGCCATCGGGGCCTTCATTCCGATATAATCCGGGGGAGCCCTTCGGCTGTGAGTGCGGGCGACAGAGTCGATAGAGGTTTCGGGACTCAGGACGAAACGTTGTCAGATCCTCGAAAGCAGCTACGTTTGGAAGTGAGTCGGGCAAGTGCCCTTGCTTTCGTATTTATGGCCCAGGGCATGCCGCCCAAAGTCTATCCGCAACCAAGGAAATCCTGAAACTGAAAGCTTTCTTTGCCTTGAGGGCTTTAGCAACTTTAGCAACTTTAGCGAATCGAAGGAGCCTCGACACGAAGATGCTTCGCTGAAGCCCTCCCTTGCGTAGTTTCGGTTTTCAGGTGCAGCCATCTGTCGCCGTACCAAAAATTCCGCTTCCGCGATGTGCTGCAGACAGAAATGAGCCTGGGCGAAGCTCGAGTTTCGGGAGTTGGATCGTCTACCTTGGAAATCAGGGATGTTGCAATTGTCCGTAGGATCAGGTCTCATGGCCAAGTTCGTGACGTGTCCTTCATGCCTCGTGTTTTGAATCCTCCATTGATCGATACCCAGGAACGGCGGCAAGGTCTGCGATGTCGACCTCAATCAGACAGCCGCTTTCTCGAAAGAGTTGGAAGCAGGGCTCTGCATTTCCAACGTACGCAGTTTTTTAGATGAAGAGCGTCCAGAGTCCAGACTCGTGTTGTGGACTGCTTGCAGGCCGT